>CM076577.1:529842202-530123160 GCA_034641835.2 Pinus albicaulis
ACATTGAAGAAATAATCCTCTAGCACTTTTCCAATATAAACATTTATCTAAAATGCAGAAATTAACAGATTTTAACTTTAGAAACCTTGCTTTTGTTTTAGACAAACCAGGAGGTACATTAAGATTAAGAAGCACATACAAAATATCAGCATACCAAGATGAATTCAGAAAATAATCTTCAATGAGTGGAGCTACCAACTCCTCCTGTTCATATAATGCATTAAACATGTTTATATCAAGTGCTTGTAAGTTTGATTCAGCCATTAGTTTTGCTAGTCATTGACCTTTGATGAGCTTAGTGGGCTTAATTTCTAAGTCATATTATAGTAAAACAACAATCCACTTTCCTCTTTTGCCATCGGGGTCTTGGGTCAAGATATGTTTCACCACTGAGTGAGGCACAAATGCAATGATGTGTGAAGTGTAAAATGTAAACTCTGAAATATTTTAAGACTTTGACTAAGGCAAAATCCTGTTTTTCCATTATGTTGTATTTCAGAGGTGCATCTCTTAATTCCTTGCTAAAAAATGCAATAGGCTGCTCTCGTCCCTTTATGTTTTTCTGTAGTAGGACATCAACTACTGTATGTTCTGATGCAAAGGAGAAAAGGAAGAAGTCTTTAGTAAAATAAGGACTAATAAGAACTAGTGTTTGGGTAAGTGCTTGTTTTACTATTTCAAAGGATTTCTTTTCCTCTAAGGTCCATTTAACTCCTATTTCTCTTTTAAGAATATTTGTAATGTTTCTAAGGAGTTTAGCTAAGTTAGGTAGAACCTTCTCAAGAAATTAATCTTCCCAATGAAAGATTGAAGTTGCTTGATATTTCTAGGATGACTGATTTGAAATATACCCTCAATCCTCTTTGGGTATATCTTTATTCCCTATTTATATATGATATGACCAAGAAGTTTACCTTCTTGGAGACCAAACAATGTTTTCTTTGGGTTTAAGGATAAACCATATTTTCTGCATTTCTCAAAGACTTTTCTTAGGTGTATTAGGTGTTCTTCATCTGTTTTGGAATAGACTGTTATGTCATCCAGGTAAATCACAATGAAGTAACCTATTTCTTCTGAGAAAGTTATATCCATGGCTCTCTGGAATGTGGCACCAGCATTCATTAAACCAAAAGGCATTTTCACATACATGAAAGTGCCCCAAGGCATGGTAAAGGCTATTTTAAGTTGATCATCAGGGTGTACCAATACTTGGTTGTATCCTGAGAAGCCATCTAGCAAAGAAATTCTTTTAGAACCCACTACCCTTTATAAGATGTGATCCATTTTGGGCAAGGGATATTTGCCCTTTAATGTGGCCTTGTTTAAGTTTCTGAAGTCTATAAAAATCCTTATTTCTCCTGTTTTCTTCCTCACAGATACAATATTGGATACTCATTCTGAGTATCTTACAAAGACTATAATTCCAGCATTATACATCTTTTTGATTTCTTTTTCAACCAGAGGTAATTGAACAGGGTTTATTCTGCGTAATTTTTGTCCAAAAGGTTTCTGGTTTTCTTTGAGGGGTATCTTATGCTGGATTATCTCTGTATCATATGATTGTAAATCTTCATAACTCCAAGAAAACACATCAGAAAATTTTCTAAACAGCTCCAGATATTTCAGTTTGATGTGAGTTGGCAGTGTTTTGGATAGTTTGATCATTTTAGGCTTTTCTTCACTGCCTATATTACATTCTTCAACATCAATTTCAGTGGGCTCTATTTTTGGCTTTTTGGAAACATCATTAAATTCAAACAATTCTTCTAGAGGTATTAGTCCTTTTGGCAAGTTTTCAGTGTTAGACTGCAGCACCTCTAGATCTTCCTTTTCCAAATCAGTGCATAATTTTGCTTTATGTTCAAATTTTTGGTTTAACAGATTTATATCAGCAGTGTTAGGAGTTTCTTCTTCACAAGATGATTCCTTAGTTGGGTAGTCCTCTTCATACTCTAAATCTGAATTTGGCACTTCAAATTCATTTCTAGACTGCAGGAAGTCTTCTATTTGTTTATCTCCTTCAAAAACATACTAGTATTTTTCATTATCTGGGACTGTGGCTTTGTGTTTGACTTTGACTGTGTATTGTTTTCTTTCATAAGGTTTTAGACATGTACCAGCCGCAAAGGCTAAACCATTGGCAAGAATGTTTTGGTTTCTAGGGAAAAAAGTGAGTTCATATTCTGCAAAGGTTTTTAAAAGATCATGGCATCATCTCTATAGGCTCTTAGTCTTGGATGTTTAACAGTGTATTCTCCATTTACTTTATTAATTATCAATTCTAAATCCCCATGGACTGTTATCGTCTTGCCTCCTAGTTTTCTTAGTAAATGTAGTCCTAACAGGAGTGCTTCATACTCTGCTATGTTATTAGTGCATTGGAAATTTAGTCTGTATGAATGGCCTTCAACATGGTTGTTCTCTCTATTATGCGCCCATATACCCGCTCCTGCACCAGTTTTGCTACAATACCCATCAAAACTCATACTCCAAAGAGGACCAGCTTCAGATTTTTCATTACTTTCATTTATGTCCTCTTTGGTTTGTTTGTTGTAGCTGCCACTGTGTTTTACTTTAGGGTCTGCACTATGTTTAGTTTTGTCTTGTTCCTCAAGGTCTTTAGTGTTTTTAGGATTCTCTCTTTGATTTTCATGCTTAGCACTAGGCTGAGGGCTATCTTGTTGCTTATGAGCTTCATTGTGTTTGCTGTGATTTTATAAATTAGAAAACTATTTATGTAATTCCTCCTTCTTTTCCTCTTCTTCTATGGCTGCCACTATGTTGGTTGATCTTTCATATTCTAACCCTTGTTCATTAGGAATTTCATCATTGTAAAGAATGAATGAGTCAAGGTTTGTATGTATAGAATAAAGAGGGGAGTTATCTAGTCTCTTTTGACTACTCACCATGTATTTCATTTGGGTTTCCCTATAGAGTCTTCTAGGTTGACTGAAGATAGGGATGGTGGCATAAGTCATATCCATTTGCATAGTGCCTTGAAGTTTAGCACCCCAAGATCTTGAAAGGAGCATGCCATACTTGGGAGGTAGATCATCCACTACAATGTCCATCACTAAGCTTTTGGCTGGGATTTAAGCTAAGTTGATACAAAGATCTTTTATTAGGCCTAAGCATTTGACTCTGCTAGAGTCAAAGGAATATAAATATTTGTATGGCCTAGTCACCTCAAGGCCTAATCTCTCCATTATTACCTTGGGCATGAGGTTGTGTGATGCTCCTGAATCAAGCATGGCATTGTGAAAAATGTTATCATGGATATTTAGACTAACATAAAATGGAGGAACACCTCCTTCTTGAAATTTCCTTTCCACTTTTGGTCCAAACAGAAGCTCAGGTTTGTCATCATTTAAATTAATAGAATCATTGTTGTCTCCTATGTTCAAAGCTCTTAATACTTGAGATTTATATACATATTGAGTGACTAAATTTGTGAGAGGAATAGAGATTTTGATTTTTGCAATTTCACTCTCTATGCTAAAAGGAGTTTGAGTTTTGGAAATGTTCAATTTAGCCTTTTTAGTCATTTTTTTATCAGCAAAATCAGGTTGTTGTTTTTTATTATAGACAGTAGTTAAGATGGTTTTATCAGGAGCATTAGCTAAGGTGCTAGTGCTACTAGAGTCACCACTATGTTTTCTAGAATTTTGGGTGTTCTTTCCTTTGTTTTTATCAGAATTTTTAGCCACTATTTTATGGTTTTCTGTTGGGTTTTTGGAAGTGTTTACAAGGCTATTTTTAGCAGAGATTTCAGAGGTCTTTTTCTTGGGAAATCCTTGGTTCTTTTTACTCCTTAAGTCTTATTGTTTATGTAATTATATTATAGAATTTTCAAAGCCTTGTTGGTAGTCTGCAAAATCTAGGATTTCTTCTTCATAAGGTGTATATATGACTTGTACTTTCCTAGTGAGGAAAACAATATCCTCATCATTTGTTCCCACCATGTTCATGTGATTTTCTTCTGCTTCCTATACTATCCCCCCCTCCTCATCAACATAGTTTTCTTTAAAGGGAGGTATGATCTGCTAATTAGGACCTCTTTGTCTAATTTGAGGGGAATTTCTCCTAAAGTTATGATTTTGATTTTGAGCTTGGTTTCTGTTTTGAGGAGCTGTTTGATTTTATCTAGGATAAGCTCTCTCATTTACATTCATCCTTTCCATAATCCTTTCCATATTTTTCACTAAGTTATCAAGTTTTGAATCAGATGTGGAAGGTGTAGCCTCATCTCTATATGTCACCCTTTTCTCACTTTTCATCCTAGCTTTTTTGGCCAGCAGATTCAGCTCAACACTTACTGCCCCTCCATGCATATCTTCTAAGGTGAGGGGTTCTCTTTCTCTCAATTGGTAGGCCATTTCAGGGTCAAAACCATCAGGAAATTCCATTAAAGCTAGACCTTGTGGTGGTTTCATATGGATAGGTAGGGAATTGTACACACTATTGAATCTAGTGCAGTACTCTTGAACTCCTTCTCCAACATTTCTTTTAATGTTCTCATATTCTAATAAAATTTGGAGAGGGTTCTTCTTTAATTCCCACTTGTTTAAAAATAACTGATGAAAAGCAGGGAGGTCATTTATACTATTAGGGGTTAAGCCTTTGAGCCATTTTATTGCTTCTCCCCCTAAACTTTGAGCAAACATTCTAAGTTTCAAAGTTTCATCATCTATTTCTTGTCTGTCAAAGTAGTCATTCATTTTTTCCACATGTTGTTGAGCTGTGGTGGAACCACTAGCATCATATAATGGAATCTTAAACTGATATTCCGGTGGTAGAACAGCTAGAGGTAAAGGAAGGACTAAGGGAGCATACCATGTTGCCATGATGTGGGGTTGTGGAAAAAATGGAGGGTTTACAAGTGGAGGGTTTGTGATAGGAGGTGGATGATGAACATAAGTGTTTTGAACTATGGATGTGTGGGTGAGTGTAACAGAAGTAGTTGGACCAACTAAGTACTGTTGAGCAGATTTAGGGTGGGAGAAACCAAAGTTATGAATGAAATGAAGATCAGGAGGTGTGGATGGGGATGCTTCTCTACTGCTACTTTGTTGTGAGTCTATAGGCTCAAAGCCTATATGATCTATACCACTCAGTGACTTGATTGTAGATGGGTTTCTTATAAATGGCAAGTCAACTTGGGTTTTTTGTAGAGCTGTAAGATTTTCAGGGACAAAGTTTGCTCTGTGAATTGGTCTGATAATAGTTGGATTTTTGGGTGTAGGAGACTTCCTAAGGATGCTTTTAGGATTGTCAACTATTTCAGGAGGATTTGGATCAGGATAGGCTCTAGTATAGATTCTTCTGGAAGCTAGGATTTTAGACCCAAGGATAAGAAAAGCTAGCCAAATATGACAGTCTTTTAAAGACAAGCTATTATGTGTAAGAAAAATTTTAATCCACAAAGTTTTCTTAACTAGGTTTTTGATGTTCTAAAGATAAGATAAGGTATCCCAGTGGAGTTTTTGGAAAAAACCAATGGGGCCAGCAGGCCTACTGAAAACCATTGGAGTCACCAAGTGGAATATTTTTACTTGTTTTCTAGGACTGGTTGTTGTCCACCATCAACAATCAGGAACCACTCTTGGAAGACACTTGATTCATTTAGGAAAGAGGTTTTCTGAGTCGTGAAGTTATCTATTACTCAATATCCCCAGTATGGTCACCACTATGTTGGCTCCTTGTAATTTACAAGAATGGCAAGAATAAACGCTACAGGGGGCCACATCAAAACCACTTTGGAATATTAGGACCTAGCCTTCCTGGATTTAGAGAGGGATCTCTCTATATAAGTGTTTGAAAGATATATCTTTATGATTTTTTAATGATATTAGGCTAGTTATGGAGCTCTTAGGAACTTGTTTGTTTTGGTTGGGTATTATCAATTGAGAAACATTTGAAGGGTGAAGGTGAGAGTAGATAGAAAGAATGTTTTAGCTGGACATATAGGTCATGAGTCAGTATTAATCGATTGGGTTATGGAGTCAAAAAAGGATTTAATTGTACAACAACTCTTCAAGGGTTTCCATAGGGAAAGTCATGTAGATTAAAGGATCTTTTACATTGATTTGTGGTGTGAAACATTAAGATGTTGTGAAGGCAGTAAAGCTATAGGCAGTCAAGAATCTTCTCGATCTACTTAAATAAGAAAAGGCTTTCAAAGTAACTGTTTGAAGAAATCCATAGGATAGGGCAAACCATAGACTTCTTTGGGCAGAATTTTATTAAAGAAAACTTTTAAGACAACAATCCAGTAATCCTAAGACTACTTTCAGAAAAAATAAAACATATAAGATAACAAAGAGAACAACCTAAGATCAAACAAAAATAATCTAATCTACTTTTGGCATACTCTCAAGGGATCTTTCAAAGCAAATTTTGAAGGAAGAGTAGAGGACAGGGCATACCATAGAATTCCCTGGTTTAGACTCTACTTAGCAAACTTTGAAGAAGATCTTTAAAAACAGTATCTCAAGTTGTACTCAGAGAGACATGGGCTCACGAACATTTCTCCCTAGTTATACTCTATTGAAGCATTCTTAAAACAACAAGCTGGATGAAACTGGAGGGAAATTAAGAATCCTCCAATCAAACCTTAGCATAAGAAAACATAGAGATAAAGCTTTTAGACAGAAATAAGGTACTTTGATAGTAAATCCTAATCTAAATTTTATGTTCTTTATTAGAGAAAATGGACAGCATGTAATGCATAAGAAAAGACAAATACAAAGAAGAAAAACATCAACATTAACATAGACCAGGATCTTGTGAATCAACTTGTTTTATTGATGTTCAAACCTATTACATACTCCAAATATAACAGGTCTTTACAACTCAAAACTTCTCTATCCAACCTAGTATTCTTCAACTACTCAGTAGCTTTTCAACAACAATCAACAACAACCCAACACTCAATAATAATCCAACCCCTTACAATGAGTTCCTAATATAGTATTTATAGATAAATGAGGAGGTGGGGTGAAAGAAGGGGTCTTTAAATGTTCATTTATGACAGAGTAAATGTTTTTGACCTTTGAGACCATGCAAGGCCCAAGGAAGAATGTATTTAAGAGTATAACTCTGTATAATGAATGTTACATTAACTTTTGAACTACTTGGTCGCATTTGTTGACTTTTAGGTGTATTTGGTAGGCTGGAAATAACTCCTGAGCTGCCTATTGGAAATATCTCTGACTGTAATAATTTATATGTTTTTTAGGGATTTTTAGGCTGGAAGGTGGCATTTTATCTGTTTGGAGAAGTAATTGCTTCGTTGGTTATGAATTCGAAGCAGTATTCCTTGCTGATCTGTCTGATTTATGCTTTAAACTCTGATTAGGCCTCTGATATTTCTTTTTGGCCTCCTTTAATCATCTTCGGTCTTTGTCCTCTACTGAATATTTTTACTTTAATTTATCTGTCCTTAAACTGTTCTCTTTATCCTTGATCTTCATTTTCTATCTGTAAACTATGATTTAAGCCTTTAATCTTTAATCTGTTGTGATCAGGCTTTAATCTCGGTTCTTCATTATGTGCTCTTTAATCTTCTATTTTGGTGTGTAGGTGTCTTCCTTATGCACATTGGAGGGTTTCATTATTTGACTGGTGTTCATGAGGCACTGATAAAATATTGAAATTTGAACCCTGAATCTCCCTTTCTGCATATTTAAACCCCGAGGATCGTCATCCTGGGCTTTCTGCAACTTGGATTTTGCTGTGGGAATGCCTCTAAATTTAGGCCACCATTAAACCTGCAACATAAAACATATTAATACAACCTGCATTTATTGAGGGAAAAACTGCGTTTAGAGGCTTGAAGGAAGGCAATAGAGCGATTGCAAAAGAGGAAAATGCATTGATGGAAGGGTTCCATAGGCGGAACGAGGAGAAACAGTGGAATATTTTGAATTTTGGCGCAATTTGGTGAAAGGCGGTTTTGTGGGTGGAACCAGGCGAAAACCATGGTGGTTTATCATGTTGATTATTGGTGGTATGCGGTTTTAACCCTAATGGACGTGATTCCATTCAATGGATGACATGTGTCCCTAGGAAAACTACTTATTTTGCATTGAAATGGGTCGTTAAACCATTTTGGTGGATCGGGTGCGAAATTGATTATGGGCCATCAGATCTGGGGGAGCCAGATCGACGATGGAGGGTGAGAACGACGAGAGAAAGCACTTGGCGAATGAATGGATAGTGGATGGTGGGGCCAATGGGTGACGTCAGCAATTTTGTCGGGAAGTGGATAAGGCTATTAGGCAGGGTTTAAAACTTTGGGATCTTGATGACCGTCAGATCTGGAGGATCTACGGTCAAGATCTATTTGGAGAGTGAGTGGATGGAAGAATGATCAGATGAGTGGAGAATGAGGGGGATATATGATTATCGTTGGATCAATTGCGATCAACGGTGGAGATTATTTTGGGCGATGAATGAGTAAAGGAGTTTGGGGAATGAGAGTAGAGAGGAGGAAGGCACGATTGTCGTTGGATTTGTGAGATCAATGGCTAGGATCGGTTTAGAGGAAAACAAAGGCATAGAGTTTGAAATAAAAAAGGAAGGGAGCTTAAGTGGAGCGAAAGAGGCAGTTTATGAAGGAGAAAGGGGCTAAGGCGCTTAAAGTCGGAGAGTGCTTAAGGCCTTATATGTTCACAATGGGTAGAAAACAAGCCTTTAAAGTGGGTTTTTAAGCTTTTTAGAGGTTCCGAAAGGCTTACGAAGAGAGATTTAAACCAAATAAAGGGGTTTTTATAAGGTTTATAGGTTTTTTAAGGGAAACGAAGAATTTAATGAAGGGAAAAGAGGGGTTTTTTAGAGGGATAGATGACTGTTAGGATAGGTGACAATGAGTGAAAATGGGAAAGAGTTATGAAAATGATGGAAATAGCCTGAAATCAGTTTATTTTGCATCAACAGGGTAACTTGGAGGATTTTGAGTGAAGATTTTGGTGAATTGATAGACTTAAGATGATGAAGGTAGTGAGATTTACAAAACTAACAATATTTTTCATAAAATATTTTTTTTGGAAATCTAAAGACTCTTTTAGCCATCATTGGATATAAAAAATATTATATATGGCTAACACCATGTAGGTTTTAAACCTGAAAAGAAATTATCTACACACGAATCTTATAACAGAATATAAAAAATAGCGAGAGCATAAAACATAAAACAAATAAACACAGAGATTTTCCCTTGGATCCGAATTCGGGATGACCATCTTGATTTTTTATTATATTCCTTTTAGTGTTACAACACATATATATACATGCCAAAGCATACATAAATCCTAATCCATTATCCCTGGATTAGATCATAACCGTAGTTCCCTTGACTGGATCTACGAAATACTAGGGGCTGAAAACCATCATACCCCAAAACCATGTGCAAAACCATGCACAAAACCATGGGCGCAGACAGCCCACCGGAAATTAAGGACCAAATTTTTTTGCCAGGGCACTGCCCTGGACCCCGATAGGGGGGGCTACCACCCCCCCTATAACCCCCCGCGCGCGTTGTGCCCAGTGCAAAGGGGGGGCTATCGCCCCCCCTCTTACCCCCCCGTGCATGATTAGTCATGGAAATAATATAACACATACCCAACACACCACCAATGACACACTTTTTGTAAGGGTTGTTTCACTGGATCATAATATATATTGTAAAACCCGTACACCTGGCCTCCATGTGCTATATTAAAATGTGAATGGTTCCAAATTGTTCTAGATACATGGCCCACATTAAAACACATAAATTTCTCTCCATGGTAATTACACCATGGTTCATACAAACCCCGCCATCAACGATTGATATTAATGATCAATAGAACAATGGTGCTAATTGAATTACATTTTCTTTTTAGTTCAATGAATATCTTTGCTATCATTTTTCTATTCATTCATTCAATGGTTTTTGAACAGAGCTTCAATGCTTTGTAACTAACCTACACTAACTCCTTTCCATTACTACATCTATAATTAAAATGAGACTCTCCTTTCCATTTTCAACCCTCCTTTCATTGACCTTATAGGGAGAAAATTCTAATCCTTTCTCTCATGGAGTTTCTTTAGACATAACTATGTTATAATTTATAATATAGAGCTTTGTAGTTTCTTTTATATGCTTTACCATTGATTTTATTCCAAAGACACTCTCTCTTTTTGTTCTTGTTTTTTCAGGTACATTTAGGGGTTTTTAACCTATTTTGGTTCCATCCGCTAATTTAGGTCGTCGTCCATGAGTTAAATTATGAGGTTTCATTTTTGTTTTCATATCTGCTTCATCATTGCTGAAATTATGTCGTTCCTATAGTTTACTTTCTTTAATGGGTAATCTCTATTATTATTATTTGTCGATTCTTCTATTGTTAGTGTTTTACCATATCAAAATTATAAGGGTTTTAACCATAGGATTTCTTTGTAGGTATATTCAAGTTTATTTGGCCGCCACCCTTCTCAACTTGGATTTTCAATCTCTTGTAAACTACATTCTCGATTCTTTTGGTTCTTTTGAATAATGAATTTCCTATTTTTATGTCATTTTAAAATTATATGAATGTTTTCCTTCTATTTTTATTTTGTATTAGTTTTAATTCTTCATGGATAGGATTTTTATGTAACCCTAATATTTCCACGACATACATTTATATATTTCCTTATCCTATCATTGGTAATATTTATGGTTTTTAAGATATAAACCCTAAATTATTAGGCTATTTGTTTGTATTATTTTTATTTTAATTCTTTTAGGCCTAAACATATGTCTCAACCATCCATATACTAGTACGTAAATAACCATTAATTCATTGTTTATCATGTTTTTTATGATACCCAACTAAACCACAGTTAAGGTTTTAACCCTACGAATGTACTTAAGTATATGCTTGTGCATTCTCTTAGCTCTTATTATGATATAGGATTAATAAAAGGTTTAAAACCCTAAACATATTTCAATAATTTTTTTTATAAAATTTTATTTTATTTCTATTTTCTGGGTTTAGCTAGAACTATAGATTTTCCTTGAAATTTAATATTATTTTGTTTATATTTTACAGGGGTTTGTCGGATGCATGGTTAGAGGAAATTCATTCCAGGTTATTACCCTTATGGTTATTATACTTACATTTTGATATATTACAATATTCTTATACTTTGATATATGAATGAAATTTGTGTTTTATAGTTTCATCATAGGTAATATTATCTTCAGGGTTAATTTCAAAAAATTTTCCTTCGATACATTAACCTAGATATTTCTTATTACTTATGGGGACTTCAAATTCCTCATTCCAAGTCAGATGATTCCAAAAACCCTAGAATATTTTCTCTTCATGTGTCTAATTCTATGTTCGAGGAAAATCACAAGGAATTTTTCTCATTTTTCTTTTAGTTTATAGACTAATATTTTTAATTTTTCGCTTCCTACTTACAAGGTTTTAAACTAAAATATTCGATTCCTAAAAATGTACTTATTTAAGGGTTTTTTCAACCAAGGAATATTTTCAGTTGTAATACATTGAGGTGAAAATCAACCCATACTGCAATTTAAGAGTATTTCTCTTTGATGATAACATATTAATGCTAATGTGATTAAGTTTTATATATGTATCAGTTTCGTCATGTGTTTATATTCTCATGTTTCTTGTACAACAACATTCATTATTATGGTTCTCTGTTAAACTCTAATTAGCTAGGTCTTTTTGACCTTTTATTTATGGTTTAAATATTATAGTAATGTCTTGTTTTTCTCTGCTTGTCCGTTCTCATGATTGAATCATTTCTTAACCTAAGTTCCTATCAATTAGGTGTAGGACTACACTATTGTAAGTATCACACACACACACACACACACACACACACACACACATATATTCCATCATAAATTCTTTCATCAAAATGAACTATTCTTTTCTATCCTTATTAGAACTTACATAGTAACATAAATCATAGATATCATTAACAATGAACTTTAAGCAAATGAATCTCTTATTTTCCCTTCAACAATGATCTAGCTAGATATTGGTTACCACCCACCTATTCCACTTGGAACCCCACCATTTTTTCTTTCATTTTTATTAGTTATAGCACAATTTACTATTTTTAGCATTTTTTCAGGTCCTGAACTTCCAGAGTTGTTTTGAGGCCCTAAATGATGTTTTTTGGGAAACCCGGGAGAAACATGGGAGTTCATTTCATGTTGCTCACATCAAAATTATATTCCTCATATAGATATTTATAACAAGGTACAATGTGCATCAAACAGAGATCGTATACCAAAGTTACGTCCCTGGGAATTTGATGTACCAATTTACCCAAACGGGGCCCATAGTTTTGATGCTTCATCTCCTAAGGTTAGGTTTTTGGATGTTTAGGGTTTACCATTATTTCTCAATAATAAATAGGCCTTTGCGCATCATTGTAACACAGTTCAGAGGCCTATAGACACCAAATTTATTCTCAGAGATAAGCTACGAGTGACCTAGCTAGCTTATTTTCATTATGTCTGCAAGCATATTCCAGCTATTTTTAATTAATGAAATGAAGTATTATTTCTGTTGCATCTTTGTGTTTATGTTTATTTCTATATTTCATTGTGTTCCTGCATAAATCCATATCAGTGGTATCAGATCAGTCTTCTCTTTCTTGATCCGTATTTGCATGTCCCGAATGAGGTCAGGGTATAAGGAGTTAGGGCTCAATCTAGTTGAGCCTTTGCAAGATCAGCCTTGCAAACCCCGACGGCTGCCCATGGGGGGAAGAAAAGAAAGATGAGGGAGCAGGAGATCCTATCAAAATATTGCTTGAGGAAGCCCTCGAGAAACAAAGGAACGCAAATGATGGATAACTTTGCCCAGATCCTTCAATGGCTACCCACCAGTGGCGTATCTACATCCAACAGCCACTCTGGAGGCACCACTCCTTTTAAGGTACAAGTAAACTTTTTCATTCCCATATTTGAGGACCAAATGGATGGAGACGTTGTGGATAGATGTTTGAATCTATTATAAGAACATTTCTTATTTCATGAATTTTTCATCCAAGAAAGGATTAATTTTACACTCCTAAAAGCAGGCCCCCATGTCAAGGACTGGTGGGAAACCTACTGGGAGAAAAAGGGCGAGGGGGAACCCTCTCTATTCTCGGCCACACCCACTTGGAATTATTTCTGAGATTCCATCAAGGAACAATATTATCCCATGGGGAGCTATGATGACAAATACATACAATGGACTACGCTGCTACAACAAAGGGATCAAGATGTGCATGAGCTGACGAATATGTTCCATACCCTACACACAAATTTGGGTATCAAATATTTGGAGAAACATTTGGTGTTGAAGTACCATACTTGTCTGCACAGATACATTCAGGAGGAAATGGAGTTCCTTGACATCTCCTCGCTTGGTGCGGTATACGGGTATGCTGCCAAGATTGAGAAAAAGTTCAAATAGAAGAAGTGAGACTTTGGATATATGAATCATAAGCAAGGGAAAGGTGCCCCAAACCACATAAAAAAGGACAAAGCCAAGGTGGGGTGTCCTAGTTTAACCCGTCAAAGCCGCAAGAAAATAAAAACACTGCAAAGCCAAATAAGGACATGGGGAAGTGGTGTGAGTTCCATAACAACTCCACTCACAACACAATTGAGTGTCGGGCCAAGAAATCACTGGTGACCAAGTTGAAGGCTTATGAATTGGATACATGCTGTGACTCTGAAACAGAACTTGACAAGGGGAATAACAAAAGGAAGAATATTATCGATACGAAGCCCAATTCCACCATCGCCACCATGAATTTTGAGAAGGAGGAACCAAAATATCCAGAGGAGGGGGAGCGCCTCTTCCATTCCTAGATGTGGGTAAAGGGTTCCCTGTTGTAGTTCATTGTCAACAATGAGATTCAAGAGAACCTCATCTCAACAAAGGTTTTGAAGCAGTTGGGATTTCCAACCAAAATACAACAACAACCGTACAACATCGAGTGGCTTCACCAAGGATGAGATCTCTGCGTCAACCAACAATGTCGCTTTACCTAAAGCATAAAGCCCTTCAAGGATGAGGTATTATGTGACATTGCTCCCCTTGATGTTTCTCATGTATTATTAGGCCAACCATACTTGTGGAAGTGACACGCTGTGAATGAGTCATAGCCTTGTGCTGTTATTTCTACTTTGGGAAATAAGTTGTAAAGGATACCGAAGGTCGCATCGCCTACCACCATCTCTTTGGTTACTTCAAAACAATGGAGTAAGCTCATTTCAAAAACTAGGAAATTTGTTTTCCCGATGATCCGCCCTCATGGCAAGAAGAAGACTATGGCCATGACCTCCAGACAGGGATCCTCCACATGGAAACAACAGATGGAAAACGTCATGGAGGAGTATGAGGAAATCTTCACCTCCCCCGCAGGGGTGCCTCTGCATTGTAAAATCAAGCACTCCATCGATCTGTCCCTAGGTGAGTCACTACCCAATGGACCAATCTATCGACGCTCTATTCCAGAAAATGGCGAATGAGTCTCTCTATATGTTTCTCAATCTAAGAATACATGTACAATACTCAACTGCAATACAATACCCTCCTGCAAAACGAGGGGTTGCCTTCTAGGGAAAAAAGCCCTAAATTAAACATAACTTCTACCGTCAGATCATCCACCTAATGAATGGCCAACTTTGACTAGAAACTACAATAATTTTACATCTGTTTTTAGCTTCAGGGGCACTGCCCCCAAAACCCCCCACCAGGAGGGGAGCTCCATAAAGTCACAGTCGTCCACCCCTGGATCCCCCATGTAACGTTGCAGGTAAAAAAAAATTGCCGAATATATAGGTTTACAGACTGAAGGAAGAATATCGAGGAAAAAATAGGTACAAATCTAGACTTGTGGTGAAGGGGTTTGCACAGAAGAAAGGTATTTATTTTAATGAAATATTTCCTCCTGTTGTTAAGATGACTTCAATCAAAACTATTTTAAGTCTTGTAGCAGCGGAATATTTTCATCTTGAATAGTTAGATGTAAAGACATCATTTCTCCCTGGATATTTGGAGGAAGAGATCTATATGCAACAACCAGAAGGATATGAGGTCAAAGGGAAAGAAAAATTAGTGTGCATGTTAAAGAAGAGCTTGTATGGCTTAAAACAGGCTCCAAGAGAGTGTTATCTAAAATTTGATAGGTTTATGCCTGACCAAAGTTATACTAGATGTCAATCTGATCATTTTGTGTATCTGAAAAAGAAAAATGATGGCAACTATATTATATTGTTATTGTATGTAGATGACATACTTGTTGCAGGGTCTAACATAAAGGAAATAAATTTACTCAAAAGTAATGCAGGAGCATCGAGCTGAGAAATTTCATTGTATTCTAGTTAACTTAGGGGGTCTTGTGTTTTTAAGAAATTTAGATTCCTATGTATCAACTTAATGTAATTATTAATGTTTTTGAGTGATTTTGATGAGAGATATTTAGAATAGGAATTAATTAAATATTATGAGGCATTTTTTAAATGTTCTCGAATGATGGAGAACATGAGAGAATTAGGACAGTTGAGAGCTCATAGGGATTGATAGATTTGGAAATTAATTGTAAATCTTGAATTAGGAATTAGTTCATGGAGTTGAGAGATTTTAGGATTTTTTTGAGAAGATAGAGGATTTGAAACCGGAATTGGTTAACAAAATCTTTTGTATAAAATTGTAAGCCTCAAGGCATAAAGAGAGGTCAGATACAAGATTCAAAATTTAGAATAGGCAAGAGATAGGGTTTGATTATAAGCCTATGGGAATGAAGAGTAAAAGGCCACTGATATAGAAAATTAGGCCAGAAAGAGACTCATTATGTAATTATTTGTTTATAAAGATAGAGAATTCAATTCTTGAATTGTGCAAGTGTGTATTGATTAATTGAGTTATAATGGTGTGTATGTATGATAATATCTGCATAACATAAGTGTGCAGGTGTGTTCGAGGAGAACTAGAGAAGAGATAGAATAGACAGAGGCAGCATGTAGAAAAGTTGTAACAAAATCAATTAAGAAATCAGAGTCACGTAGCAAAAGAATAAAAAATAGAAAAGCGAAAGAAAAATAGCGAAGAATTGAAGTAACAAACGCAGGAACCGTTGGATCAGTTAGATAAATGAATAATATTTGATGGAGATACACGGCTAGGTTAAGTCGCAGAAAATAAATTTAAGGAACAGACAGATCAGATCAAGCCACGTGTCAACAGAATAGTGGAATGGTTTCTAAAAATGGTAAATGGTATATCGCATAGTTATAAAATGGTAAGTGGTAATTTTTGTGAGCACGCGATGAGCCATGGTGTTGACACGTAGCAAGTCGACAAGGGAGGAAAAGTGACTAATCTCACGGTAATTGAAATTTTTAACCATAGTGCTAGTTGGAGCGCGATATCGAGTGATCACCATTGGACTGGAGTCTTGAGAATTGATGGTGGAGATTAATGTGCTAAGGGAATCTCCATATATTTGCGAAGTCATGAATATTAGTGGAAAAGTTAAAGTTTTATATGGGTTATGAAATATTTCTATTATATAAGAATTATAATAGAAATAAATGGAATAAATATATTATTGTTAATGGTCGGGATTTTAACCAAAGTCAAAAGGTATTATTGATATGCCATAGGTAAATGATCTAACCAAAGTATAAGTGAAGTTCAATTTCGCTTAAGTGTTTATAAAGGTTCCTCTTAAGAATTATATAAAGGTTTCAACTTTTGTAAAGTGGGTCTTTTACTAAAGTAATATTTAATTAAAAGGCTTCCACCAGTTTATTGAAAATATTTTAAACTATGGTTTAAGAGGTTTTCCCTAAGCATGGAATTTGAAAAGCTTGGGACATGGATTTCACATGCATTGACATGCATACTGTGGGTATAAGTGTGGCTTAGGCTGCATCAATTTGGTATCAGAGCAAGAAAAGCTCTTTGGGAGAGAATTAGAGAAAGGTGACTCTCTTTTAAAGAAGAGAGAAAAACATCTGTAGAGGTGATTTTATTAATTAAAAGAGTTTATATACAAAATAGAGAGGAAAGCACATCGCGGGTGATTCTGGTGAAAATGGAAAGAGGCAGAAGTGATTTTTTCCTTAAAGAAGAATGGAGTTTGTTCTCACAAGCAGAGTAAAGTAGAAAGGAACTATGCGTGCACCTGAGCGAGGTATGTTTCATATTTGATATTTTGTGAATAGATTGAGATTTGTTCAACATAGTGAGTTATTGCAGCCAGATAAAGTTTGCAGAAGACAAGCCATCCAAGGAGTAGAGTTAAATTGAGGTTTTTATGAAAGAGAGATTGTTGTGTATGTGTTTTGAGGGTGGTTTTGATGACTATAGACAGAAACATGATATTTGATAAAAGAGGGAAGAAAAAGAAAGCGTAATTTGTGGATGAGGTAATGTACTTTGGGTTTTAATGTTGCCTGAAATGCAGGGGATAGTAATGGATAATATCTCAGCAGAAGAACAGCCAGAGAAGTTGTGAGAAAGAAGGACAACTAGAGTTGATGGAAAGAGAAGAACCAATTGTGTTCTTGAAGGATGTTAGGTCCCTATTACTAGTATAGTCCCTTATTGTTGTTAGTGTAACCCCCTTATTGTTACTATTGTACCCTTGTAACCCCCATATTGTTATTATTGTGCCCTTAAATTATTATTGTTAGGTCAACTAGGATTACATTGTGGCCCCATGGACTCCTATATTTAGAAATGGGGTTTTGTAATTTGAATCATCCAAGAATTTTTCATTCATGTAATGTATTGGATGTTGTCCCCTAGAAGTGGCTTATTTCTAAGGCATTGATATCTCTTTTCTTCTCTTTTTGGAGTTGGTTTCACAACATTTGGTATCAGAGCTTTGAGATTCTAGGGTTTTGCTACTCCAAACAGGTCATCGTGGAATTTTTTCTATAAATTTTTTTCTACGAAGGTTCAGAATATGAAATATTTAGAGTGTGAAGCCAAAATCCTGAGGAACAATGTCGCAAAATTTCAGAAATTCGTTCGCAATATTTTCAGAGATATGATCTATGAAAGTCAGGTCATTTTGCAGGCTCCTAAATTTAACCTAAACAGGTCATCATGGTATTTTCGTAATAAATTTTTCCTATGAAGGTTCAGAAGCTGAAATTTTTAGAGTGCAAAGGCGTAATCTTGAGGAAACTCGTCGCAAAATTTTAGATATTGGTTCGCAATATTTTCTGAGATATGATCTGTGGAAGTTAGCGATTGTTGATGTTTCTGAATTTCATCTCAAAGGGGTGATCATGGGAAAATATTCATAGCTCTCTCTCTGAGAATCAGATTGGAATGCCTTAAAAATTGACCGCAAGTACACAGAATTTAGTTTTTGGTCTATCAATTTCAAATCCAAAGGAGTAAACAGTGACACGTGGCAAGTCGTACAAGTTTTCTCTACTGAACGAGTCCAAAATTGGGTCATTGTGGGAGATTGGACAAAAATTTGTCTTGAAGAATCAAAATCAGATCAAACGTATGGCATTTGAAAGAAGCTTCAGAGGGATACTACAGGGCTGAATTCAGATATTAATAATCCACAATTATAGAGATAATTCAATTTCAATAACAAGCTCCACAAAAGCAAGTAAAAGGTGTGTATTTTTTTTTACGAATTTCATAAGTCTTGTTTGAAGAATCAAGTTGAATTGATTCCAAGGGCATATTCTAGAATATATATCAGTATTGGATTCTAAAATGGCCCTTAAAAATAATTCAACACCCATTAAGCCTTTAGAAATCTCTACTATGACTCATGAAGACAAATAATGGAAACATGACATATCAAAATTACAAGAGCAAGTGCAACAAATTTCGCTCTTGCAAAGAGCAACAAAAAATGTCATGGAAGTTTTGAAGAAAGGCGTGGAAACTAAGAAGGATGTGTTGAAGAAAGGTGTGGAATCTAAGATGGATGTTTTGAAGAATGGCATGGAATATAAGATAGATGGCATGGAAGCTGGCATGGAATCTAAGATGGATGACATGGAAGCTAAGATTGATGAGAAAATGGAAACATGAAGAATGATCTAAAAGCAAACATGGAAGGTTTGACAAAGTTGATACAAGAAATGTTTCCTAATGGTGAAAAGATAGTTGAGGAAACTCATGATGAGAACAAAATAAATGTTAATCATGATTTCATAAAATCTAATGTTGGCCGGAAGAACCACCATATTCCAAAAATGGATATGAGGAAGTTTGATGGAAAGGATCCTGTAACATGGATACTACAGATGGAGCAATATTTTGATCTCCATAATGTGTGAAACACACAAAAATTATGCATTGAAACTTTACATTTAGAGCAAAATACATTTGTATGGTATCGATGGCTTTGGTCCCGTAAAAAAAATGTCACTTAGTTAATTTTTTACGGAGGAAATGATAGCACATTACGAGGATACAAAGAGCAACACCTTATTTAGCCAATTGATAAATCTCAAACAAAAGGGTTTAATGAGGGAGCACATTGAGGACTTCCAAAAATTGAATATAAGGGTAACTGATATTCCAGAGGAACACAAGATTGATCTCTTCATAGGTACTTTAAAGGATAATATGCAACATGAAGTTCGCGTTTTGGAACCTAATTCATTGGAGAAGGCATTCAGGTTGGCAATAAAAATTGAATGTAAAATTATGGCGACAAGGAAGCCTACCACTCACTTCTATAAAGAGGGAAGTGTTGCTACTCCTAGATTTCCACAACCTACAAGGTTTACACCACAAAAATTGGAAGAAAAAAGAGCGAAAGGGCTTTTCTATAGTTGTGATAGCAAATACACTAAAGGTCATAAGTGTGCTGAGAAGAAATTATTTTACATATATTGTGAAGAAGAAGAAGAAAATGAACAAGAAGAGGATATACACCAGGAACCAACCTAAGAAGAGGAATAAATGAGTCTGACCATATCGTGTAATGCATTGGCAGGAATTACCACTCCTCAAACTCTCAAGATAGAAGGACATATCAAGAAGAAAAAGGTAATAGTGCTGATTGATTCAGGTAGTACCCATAATTTTATTCATTGTAAGGTAGCCAAGGAATTGAATTTTTTCCTATACCCAGCACCAGAGGAAAGTGATGTGGCTGAGAGAAAAACTCAGAAAAACTGAGTTGGAAATGGAAGAGTCTATTTGTGAACTAGAACAGGGTGAAATTTTGGGTGAAGATGAAGAAGGGAGATCAGCTAAACATCTCATGAGCTAGCGTGATAGTTCAAGACAACAAAGAATATTTGCTGGAAACCAGAGAATATATGATGGAAAATTGGTGCTTGAAGCATCAAATAAGGCCAAGGGGTCTTGTGGTTTTGAATCTGATAGTTCATTTGTGAATGCAGATACAACATCAAATGAGTTTTTTTCCAAGGAGGAGAAGAGCCCTATGACAACTAGTGACCATAACAGAGATGGGAAAAAGAATTATGGTTCAGAAGAAGTACTTTGTGAGCCAAAAGGTAATTTGGATGCTTATTCTTCATTCCATGAGGTTGAGCCTTTAGTTCAATCAGCAAGGGAACCAGAGGTAAAGGAAATAGAGGTGATGAATCAAAAGGGATTTGACAGAGAATGGACTGAGTTAAAGGATGAACTAATTTACATGGATAAGCTGCTACAAGAGAAGATAATGCAAGATAAATAGAGAAGAGGATGGAGCATGAAGAATATAGTTCAGAATTCAGTGGTACAATTACTTGTAAAGAGACTAAAGAAAAGCTTAAGGGACATGAAGAAGAAAGAGAAACTCAGAGGAGTTGAGTTCAGATTGAAGCCAGTAATTGAAGAATAAGTTCACTACTATGAACAAGAGCAAGGTGACACCCTTGGATAGGATGATAATGAGAGAAGTGTTGTTCTAGATGACATGGAGAAAGAAGAGGAAGAGAGATTTTCAAGAAGACTTGTGAGATATTTGAAGAGTTCAGATCAACATGGTGAAGATATGCTAACAGGGAAGATTGAATGCCTTAACAAATTTAAAACTAATGAGTTGTGTATGATTACAGGTGGAGTATATGATGATGGAAAGTCTTTGGTTACTGCCAAAGAAGAGGAAAGCCATAATTTTAATTTTTCTTTAGAGGAGAAGTATGAGACAGTTAATTTTCATGAGGAAGCTCCAACACAGTTGGAGGAAAATTTTATTTTCCAGCGTACTGCTAGAGTTGTAACCAGCGAGAGTTTGACTTATATGGGTAGCCAAAAGCAATTTGAAGAGAAGGAAGATATCAAGCATACAAGTTTAATGTTTGAGGAAGCTAACATAGATATTTTATTGTTAGAAAATATTTTAAGGGAGTCTGAGTCAAGCCATGAACCGAGAACTTATGTAAATGATTTAATTTTTAGAAATCTTGATGAAAAGTTGAGGTTTCTTGAAGAATGCATAGGTAGAGATGTGAATGGATATGATTCAGTCAGTGCAGAAGGAAAGATGGAAATGTCATGTAACAGTGACAAAGAGAAGAATAGTAATGTAAAAGAAGATGGGGCACATATGTCTCATATTGAAGAAAAGTCAGTTTTAGAACCAAACAAGACTGATTTGACTACCAGACTTAATGAAGGAAAGGGGGGGTATCTATTGAAGGTTGTGAAGGAATAAGAAAGACATTCTGAAGATGATGAGAAACAGTGTGATGAATAACTTGAAGGTTATCAAGAATGAGAGGAGTTGCTGGAGTATTTTCTAGATAAATGTGGGTACAAAGATGAGAATGCAGATCATGATGAAGAAAAGTCTCAAGATCTGATTGAGACAGTGAAGCATGTTAGTGTCCAAACTAGCATGGGAGAGTTGAAGGGTGAGACTGTTGCTAGAGAGATGAGAGGTGATTTACTTCTGGAAAGTAAATTGGAGGATGGAAAGCAACAAATGAATATTGCAGAGGAAGAGAAGATTGGAGAAGACAATAGAAAACTGGAGCAAGAAGGTAAAGGCAGCAAAAAATGGAAAAGTTTGCACCCGCCCAAGGATATGCTGGACATGGAGATTGAGGAATTGTGGAAGTTAATGATGAAACAGTCCAAATGGAGGAAACTGACAGCCGAAGGGATGATCAATCATGATTTAAATCTTATTGAAAATATCATAATGAACCAAAAGACAGAAGACATGCAACAACAGAAAAGATGCATAGCATTTGGACAACTGCAAACTAAGGTTTTGGACCTTGGAGGTTTTCTATCAACAAATGGAACACATGATCTGGAGATCATGAGTGTTTTCAACTTTGGGAGTCTAATGTTGGAGCATCCTGCTCAAAAATTTCATTGTATTATAGTTAACTTAGGGGTCCTTGTACTTTTAAGAAAGTTAGATTCCTATGTATCAAGTTAATGTAATTATTAATGTTTTTGAGTCATTTTGATGAGAGATATTTAGAATAGGAATTAATTAAATATTATGAGGCATTTTGTAAATGTTCTCGAATGATGTAGAACATGAGAGAATTAGGACAATTGAGAGCTCATAGGGATTGATAGATTTGGAAATTAATTGTAAATCTTGAATTAGGAATTAGTTCATGGAGTTGAGAGATTTTAGGATTTTTTTGAGAAGATAGAGGATTTGAAACCAAAATTGGTTAACATAACCTTTTGTATAAAATTATAAGGCTCAAGGCATAAAGAGAGGTCAGATACAAGATTTAGAATTTAGAGTAGGCAAGAGATAGGGTTTGATTATAAGCCTATGGGAATGAAGAGTAAAAGGCCACTGATATAGAAAATTAGGCCATAAAGAGACTCATTATGTAATTATTTGTTTATAAAGACAGAGAATTAAATTCTTGAATTGTGCAAGTGTGTATTGATTAATTGAGTTATAATGGTGTGTATGTATCATAATATCTGCATAACATAAGTGTGCAGGTGTGTTCGAGGAGAACCAGAAGAGATAGAATAGACAGAGGCAACATGTAGAATAGTTGCAGAGATTGGACTGTAACAAAACCAATTGAGAAATTAGAGTCATGTAGTGAAAGAATTAAAAAAAAAAAGTGAAAGAAAAATAACGAAGAATTGAAGTAACAAACACAGGAATCGTTGGATCAGTCAGATCAATGTACAAGATTTTATGGAGATAGACGGTTAGGATTAAGTCGCGGAAAATAAAGTTAAGGAACAAACAGATCAAATCAATCCACGTGTCAACAAAACAGTGGAATGGTTTCTAAAAACAATAAATGGTATATCACGCAGTTAGAAAATAGTAAGTGGTGATTTTCGTGAGCACAGGATGAGCCATGGTGTTGACACGTATCAAGTCAACGAGAGAGGAAAACCACTAATCTCATGAAAATTCAAATTTTTAACCATCATGCTAGTTAGAGCACGATATTGAGCGATCATCGTTGGATTGGAGTCTTGAGAATTGACGGTGGAGATTAATGTGCTAAGGGAATCTCGATATATGTGAGAAGTCGTGAAGATTAGCAGAAATGGTAAAGTTTTATATGGGTTATGAAATATTTCTATTATATAAGAATTATAATAGAAATAAATGAAATAAAGATATTATGGTTAATGGTCGGGATTTTAACCAAAGTCAAAAGGTATTATTGATATGCCGTGGGTAAATGATCTAACCAAAGTATAAGTGAATTTAAATTCCACTTAAGTGTTTATAAAGGTTCTTCTTAAGAACTATATAAAGGTTTAAAATTTGGTAAAGTGGGTCTTTTACTAAAGTAATATTTAATTAAAAGGCTTCCACTGGTTTATTGAAAAGATTTTAAACTATGGGTTAAGAGGTTTTCCCTAAGTATGGAATTTGAAAAGCTTGGGACATGGATTTGACATGCATTGACATGCATATTGTGGGTATAAGTGCAGCTTAGGCTACATCAAAATAAAATTGAAAAATTCATTTGCAATGAAGGATTTGGGAGCTTCAAAACAAATCCGTGGTATGAGACTAGCTAGAGACAGGAAAAATCACAAATTAACACTATCTCAGAATGAGTACATACAAAAGGTGTTGAAAATATTTAATATGTAGAATGAAAAACCAGTTAGTACACCTTTTTCTAGCCATTTCAGATTTATTAAGGAGATGCGCCTGAATACCCAAGAAGAAATGGATTATATTTCTAAAGTTCCATATGCATCAACAGTTGGGAGCCTAATGTGTAACGGTCTGCACAAGGCCTGATATTGCACATGAAGTGGGAGTTGTAAGTAGGTACATGAACAATCTAGGAAAATAACATTCGATGGCAGTGAAATGGATTCTCAGACATTTGAGAGGTACCACAAATCAAGCATTATGCTTTGGTGGTTCAAACATTTCTCTACAGGGATATTTCGATGCAGATATGGCAGGTGACAAAGATAACATGAGGAGCACTGCAAGATATGTATTTATTATAGGTGGAACAACTGTTAGTTGGGTTTCAAAAATCCAAAGTGTTGTTTCACTTTCAACAATACAAACAGAGTATGTTGCTGCTATAGAGGCTAGTAAAGAAATGATTTGGTTACAAAGTTTTATGGATGAAATGGGTAAGAAGCATGGTATGGGAACGTTATACAATGATAGCCAAAGTTCTATTCATCTTGCAAAGAACTCATCATTTCATTCTAGGACTAAACGCATACATCTCAAGTACCATTTCATATGGTCAGTGTTGGAAGACAGACAATTGAAGTTGGAAAAGATACACACTAGCCAGAATCCTGCATATATGCTAACAAAAGTTGTAACCAGGGAGAAACTAAGATTATGTTCAGTTTCAATTGGTCTTCAAGTATGATGATGAAGATGAGAAACAGCTAAGTCCAAAGTGGAGTCATTGTCCAACAAATGAAGCAACGATGGAGTTGCTACAATCGGTCTCCAAGTGGGAGATTGTTGGTTGTGGAGCCTAATTATCTTCTTTATTTTGTATCACAATGTTGGACCCTATTCTTAACAGGGCGGAAACACCGCCCATAATTAAACACTATCTCGAGGGTCCAAGGGGGCCGAAATTGTAAAATTATTGTAATTTCTAGTCAATATGGGCCTTTCATTAGGCGGATGATCTGGGAGTAGAAGTTATGTTTAATTTAGGGTTTTATTCCCTAGAAGGAAACCCCTCATTTTGCATGAGGGTATTGTATTACGGATGTGTATTGTATGTGTATTCTTAGAGCAAGAAACATATAGAGAGATGGTGAGAGAGAGCAGAGGATATTACAACGGATTTGTTGTAGGTTGTTTCTCTCCATTTGCTAGATAATAGAAAGGAAGGACTGGCTATTTAGGGTGGACATAGCCTAAACTAGGTGAACCACGTATATCTGTGTCTCTCTAGTTTTATGTGTTTTGTGTGTTTGTGTTTTCTGCATATTTTATGTCTTTCATTTCTTTGTAATATATAATTTTCTAACACAACTCTAACAGAGCTTCGCAGCTTTTTGGGTCTTGCCAATTTCTACCGCAGGTTCATGTTGGGATTCTCTCGTATCACTTGGCCCTTAAGTCAATTCACCAAGGGAGGGGCGAACGAAAAAATTATTTTGGTCTGAATCTCAATAGAAGGCATTCGTAGAGTTGAAGCATCACCTCTGCTCTACACCAATGCTCACATTGACTTGCAAAAACCATTTGAGATCGAGAAAGATGCCTCTGACTATGCTACTGGGGTAGTTCTTACCTAATAGAGGAATCCAATGGCATATCATAGTTAGAAACTTTCCGACATAGTATGAAAGTATCCAACCTATTACAAAAGAGATGTATTCCATTGTGCAAGCTTGCTGAAAATGGAAGCATTACATTTTGGGAAAGGAAATAGTCATCCACACTCACCACCGAACCCTGCAGTTCATACAGCCATAAGGGAAGTTTTAGAATGATTGCCATTATAAATGGTCCACATACATGCAATAATTTCATTTGAACTTCAAGTAAAAGAAGGGCAACACCAATAATGTTGCAGATTGCCTTATCCGACCACCGATCGTGGCACTAACCACTGTGCTCAACTCTTGTGGGCACAAGACTTACAATTGACTGCTTCTCTACCAAAGCAATCCATCATTTAGCCACACATACAATATGCTCTTGGAGGGTAAGAAAGTTACATATTTTCACCTCCATGATACCTTGCTATGTCACCTGGGGCACCTTTGTCTTCTTTCAAGCGAGCGTGCCAAGATGATTTGGGAAGGGCACTACAGTCTGGTCGCTGGGCATTGCGGGGTCGAGAAAACAGTGGAAAGCTGGGCTGTAGAAGTATTTCTATTGTCCAAACCTTCGATAGGATTTCATGAAGTACATCAAGTCTTGCACTACCTGTGCAATTTCCAAACCAACCATAAAGAAGCAAGGCCTATATAATCCACTTCCTACCCCTAGTCAACCTTGGGAATCCATATCCATGGATTGCATGTCGGGCCTTCCTTCTACTAAGTATGGAAATTACTGTGTTTTTGTGGTCGTCGAAAGATTCTCGAAGATGGAAATTATGACGGTCTTCAAGAAGAATATCATAGTAGAAGCCACTTCTAAACTCTTCTTGGAATGAGTGTGGGTACACCTTGGGATCCCATAGTATATCATCTTAGATCGGGAGAGTAAGTTTCTAAGTACATTTTTGTCCAGCCTCTGGTCGATGTTGGACACCAATGTCACCAAGTCCACAAATTTCCATCCGAAAAAGGATGGCCAAACAGAGGTCGTCAACCAAATGATCATACACATTCTGCACATGTAAAACTCAAATAGATCCTCCCTTATGTACAACACAGCTATAACCGGTCTCTCCATAGCTCAACCAGCCACAACCCCTTTTAGGTGGGCTTGGGATTCTAGCCATTATGTCCCATTGACGTAGCCATGCCATTTGCAGCTACTTGGGCAGATTCAGCTCATGTCCAGTCTAAGGCTGACAAGGTGAAAAAATTCATTAAGCACATTCAACACATTTGCCAAAAATTTCATGAAATATTGAATAAATCCAATGCTAAGTACAAGAAACAACATGAACAACATCGGGTGCCACACAACTTCCAGGTGGGAGACAAAGTGTGCCTACATTTACAGAAGGAGTGCCTCACTGGACCCCACCACAAGCTTCACCCTCTCCGATATGGGCCATACACCATCACCAAGGCTATACAAGACAATTCCTTTGAGCTCAGTATTCCACCATTCCTTTGTCTTCACCCAGTGTTCAATGTGGACCATCCTCTACCCTATTTTCCACCTCTACTAGACACATCTGGCATGGAAAAAAACTCACACCAAAAAAGTTAAACCCTGACTGCATGGAACAAGCCAAAACTGATCAGATCATGGATATACATATAAATCCCAATCTACAACAAAGGATATTTCTATATCGAGTTGTCAAAGCAGACCAACTCCTTCACCAAGGCAAGTGGCTCACCAAGGACCAATTTCAGTAGAAGTTTCCTCATCTCATGGAGGAACTCAACGCAATGGGGACCATTTCTTCATAAAGGGGGAGGAATGATCCAAGTGGATATTGGTGGCCACCCATCTATTCCACTTATACCCCCACCATTTGTTTCTTTCATTTTTTCAGTTTCCTTAATTATAGCACAATTTACTATTTTTAGCAATTTTTCGAGTCCTAAACTTCTAGAGTTGTTTTGAGGCCCTAAACAACTTTTTTTGGGAAGAAACATGGGGTTTCCTTTGATGTTTCTCACATCAAAAACTGTAGTCCTCAGATAGATCTTTCTAACAAGGTATTTTTCTCGTCAAACAGAGATCGTATGCCAAAGTTACGTCCCTGGGAAGTTGATGTACCAATTTACCCAAACAAGGCCCATAGTTTTGGCACTTCATATCCTAGGGTTAGGTTTTTTGATGCTTATGGTTTTACATTATTTTTCAATAATAAATAGGCCTTTTAGCCTCACTTTAACATAGTTCAGAGGCTTGTAGCTGCCACATCTCTTCTCGGAGATAAGCTACCAGTGCCTTATCTAGCTTATTTCCATTTTGTCTATAAGCATATTCCAATTATTTGTTATTAATGAAATGAAGTATTATTTCTACTGCATCTCTGCATTTATGTGTATTTATGTATTTCATTGTGTTCCTGCATAAATTCAGATCAAACAATTACTTTATATTTTCATTGTTTTAAATTCATGAAGTAGCTTATTGAAACTAGATAATTTCCATATAATCTTACAACTTCTATCACTTACTCTAACATTCTAATTCACATCATAAGTTTTGCATAACATAACATAACAAATTTTGTTTCTTCTAAACAATTGAGAAATTGAGTAACACAAACTTGATTTTTTTCTGGATACTAATACCAAAGCTACACACCTCCTCCCAGCCTCGACAATTTTCTTCAAAAAGGATCCCCTCGAGCACATGCCTTTAAATTCTTTATGTCACATTTTTTTTTTTTTTGTTTCCTGCTTCTCACTAGTTCATAATTGTGTGACTCTCTTTTCTTAGGTAGGAGACAAGACATATTACCTCACTTACCAATTTATGGTCTTTGGTAACTACCTCCACCTTACCTAGTAGGTGGCAGGTAGTTACTATCTCATTTATAATCTCTACTTCCCACTCTTCAATATGACATCTTGTTTTTAAGGGAAGTTGTGAATTAATTATTTCCATAATCATAAATACTCCAATCATTTAGATTGGATGCCTAGGACTTAATAAGGGGTAATAAATTATAACATTAAATTGAAATTAACTTGCATTGCTATCTCTTTCAACCAGGTGTAGCTTCAACATTAGTTTCGAGATTCCTTTTATTCATTTTTAGCATAATAATTAGAAATTCAAATTTAATATTTATATGAACAACAAGTATCTATGAACAATTTCAGAAAATTGAATGTGGTCAATACACGATATCAACTTGGTACATGACAGAGATTTTTTAGATCATTTGAGTGTGTGGGATGAAGGGATAATCCTGAAACTAAGAATTTAATCAAGGAGTATGAAAGGTAGGCAGTATGTTGATAATGATCAAAAGGAACTGATATTTGTGCAAGCATTAGAGGGAAAGGGCATCCTGGTACAGGAGCTGAAAGTCCTAGGGTTTGTGGGATGAAAACTTACAGTACTGAAAGAAAATGGATTTAGTATGATGGGAACTTGACTTATCTCCTTGATAGCATGTAGAATTAATTTGTGTTGATGTTAGTTTGTAAGCTTTTGTTGTTGCTAGTTATCTCAATAAATATGCAAGATGAACAAACCTTGGTCCTCACAAGGCATGCAAGAAATGGGAAATGAAAGAAACATGCATTAGCATTTGATGTTGAGGATGAGGATGAGAATCCACCTTAGAAGTAGGAAGAGGAATCCAAGTTTGATGAGATTGAAAATGGATTTCATTAATGAGGCAAGGATCAAGAAGGAATTGACAATTTCCTAAAACCCTCTACAATTTCTTCCTTAATCAAGATATAAGTGCTTCATATTTTTCTCCCTCAATTTTTGTTATTTTTCCTTGATGAGCCTCATGCCTTTATATTTTTTTCTTGGTTATAATTGTTTCTTCCGTGACCTCCGGAATGATTTTTTTTGGTACATTGTGAGGGTTGACAAAGTAATGATTCTAGAAGTAGATGGGAGCATCAAGAAGAAATAAGAAAGGCTTGTGGCAAGATTTTTCTCCCAATAAGAGGTAGAAGAAATAGTAAAAGGAACTACTTACATGAATAAGGCAGCAACCGTGGCAGAAGGACTTTCTCACATGACAAAGGGAGTAGTTAATAATTCCACAAGAAGACATACTTCAAAAGCTAGAAGGACATGGTCGGGCCACTTCATCTGAGACATGATATATATAGGAGAAAGAGGGCTCTATTACATGACCATATTGTATACATGCTTCAAATACGAGCTTAGTGTGATGTAAAATATCTCCCCCATTAGAAGAGAATTATGAGGAATTTGCAGGATTTGGCTAACCATCTCCTAAGCCATAAAGTACTTTAGCTAGGTCATAAAGGAATTTGACTAGGGGAGATGAATACACTCACCTTTGAATCCATAAGGAATTATCTAGGTCATAAAATACATTGACCAGAAAGGTGAATGTCCCAAGGAAATTATAGGGGAAAATTATAGGATACATTCACCTTTGAAGCCAGAAGGACTTAGCTAGGTCGACCAAAGTTGAATGACCCAGGGAAATTATAGGATTGGACACATATTCTCCTTAGAAGCGAAAAGGACTTGGCGATGTTGACAAAAGGAGATAGATGTATTTCACTATCGAAACCAGAAGGAATTGGCTAGGTCATAAAGGACTTTGGCCATAAAGGTGAATAGTCAAAAGGAAATTTTTTTGAAATGTTGGTGGCTTTGAGATGAATTCACCAAATAGAAACCCTAAGTCCCAAGAAATAAGCACAACCTGTCATAAAGAAAGAAAAAATAAATCAAAAAAATTATTATATGTGTGCAAGAAATTATTAAAATAGGATATATTTAAATTACTTTTAGTGAAATTAAAATTCATGTGATTCCCTCCTAAAATTTTAAGTTTACCCACCAAAAGGGATTATGCTGGCACCAAAAGGCACCAAAATGATAGATAAAAATAAGACCTTATGGTTTATGATTCGGTCATGGATTATATAAATAAGCATCACATATATTTACTTTGTGTTTTATAAGTTTTGTTGGTTCACTTTTTCACTGACATGGCTCAATTTTATTCATTGTGTGGATTGTTCTATAGTGATGTCAATTCTTGGCGTCACATCATCTATAGTACCATCGCATTCAAAATTACAGGGGCTTGCAACATGTCAGTTACTCAGATCAGTGGTTCGGATATAATATTTTGTGGCATGCAATTTCTTTACAATGGATCAAATTTTTTCATTGTGGCTCTTACACTATCTCACTAGATCGTATAGTTAATTTTGAGGCTCGTTTTATATATGGCTCACATCTATGGTCCATTGACTATTATGTGAATCAAATTATCATCCTGGTGATTTTCATGGCTCACAATATTCTCAAGGTTCACATCCATACTCAAAATATATACAATGGCTCATTACCTAACTCGGTGGCATGCACTTGATTCTAGTAGCTCGCATTACAACTTTGGCTCGCACATCAATTCTTTGTGGATCACATTATATACATAATATTTTTGGATCATACAACATTTTTGTGGATTGTAGTACATATAGTGGATTTGTGGATGGATTATATATTATACATAGTGGCTCACTATCATTGAGCCTCAATTATATACTTGTGGTTTGTACTATATTCAGTATGACATCAATCCAAATACAATAATGTTGGATGGTGATTTGATGACATTGATCATGAGGTATGATTTATAAAGTGTCGTAAATTTCTTATATTACTAATTTGTGTTAATGACCCTATGATGATTATGTAAATACACATATAATAGTGTTATGGCTATTATAAGTAACAATATTATTATCCATCAATGTTATGGCTTAATAATATCTATATTAGTAGTTCCTTTTTCAAGTATCACATATGATATTCTCTTGAGATGTATCATTGTATTCTCATATGAAAGTTACCCTAAAATCCTTGATTTAAAGAATAAACCATATATTTCAATGACCCTTGATAGTGACACCATGTCTAATATATCAACGACACAGTGAAGGCATGATCTTGTTGTGATAGTGACCCTTTGATATGACAATAAGCCAAGATACGAAAGTAACTTATAGAAGTGGTAGTATATGGACAAAAATGTACAACAACTTATATGGAATAACAATGCTTCCTATGCTCTTGTGTGAAGTAATGGTAATTTTTTGGTAATTCCATATCATAAAAATAACATGAAGGATGGCATATGTAAAATTTTAGAGCATCTCCCTTGGACTTGTCTCATTCAGTTCACAAACTAAGTTTTGAACTGACCTGTATTTTCCCTAGGAGGCCTGATGTAATTATGTATCTCACTAGGCATGTACTTTGTATATCAACTAAAAAATTGATTAATATCTAATAGAAGAAGAATTTGGATGGTTTCCCCCCCTTTTTGGGGTTTTCCCCTGGTCTCTAACCTATATCATGGTGTCCTTATTTTTGTATGATTTTATTCTATTGATATTTATTCTTTTGCTACATTACTGTTCTTTCTATATAATTTATAATGATAATATGTTATGGGGTGAATGCAATATATAAATGATGAAAATTGTTTAAGTTCAATTATCTAAAGAAAAGAACAATATAGACCCTTGAAAAATTAACATGGTATCAAAGTTGGGTTGAAGAAAAGTCATAGATATCACCCCTGAGAAGACACCCATATTGGAAGAAAATGACGATTTCATTCTATGGTTTGAGGGAAACCCTAGGGATATTTTTCCCACAAGAGAAGGATAGGGTTTGGGAAAAACCCTTGAAGTAGCCTTGGGTATGGCTTGGGTTCTATAGCATTGAAACCCTTGTATGATTCAAAATTTTTCTTGATATGATATGGGATTTAGTTACTAAAATTCAGATAAACCCAAGAGTGAAACTTCCTAATATGACATGATTTGTGAGAATCCCATGATAGATTCAATGAAACCCTGGGATACGGGAGTGTTTTAGTTTCAATGGTAATCATATACATTGATAGTTGGTCTTGGCTACCAATTAAAGAAGATAAAGGATACAAGTGGTGCTCAAGAAGATGCATTTAATCTACCGATGGCTTATGGTTGATGGTATGTGGTGACTCATGAAGACCAGATCAAGGGGGAGCCAAAAAATTCCTTCAAACCTCATTAAAGATAAGTAATTTTTCAAGGCCTATGTTAAGACACTTTTCTTGTTTAAATTTATCAGTTTTGGACTATTGTTTATTCCTCTTGCATGAATATTGAACACTTATTTTACTAATGTCTCGGATAAGGAATGTTGATCCTTCTTAAATATCATCATGATGTGGAGCATTGTAGGGAGGGTTAACACTCAAAGGGATTTGAGAGCCTCCTACAATCTACATTAAAGGTAAGTACTCACAAGACTTATGTCATTGTTTTGTGTCACTATTCTTGTGAATTTATTCTTTTTTATTATTGGTGATTATTTTTGCACGAGTATTTTATTTTTTCACTAACTTGGAAAATTATGTGATCCATCATGAGGATAATCAAAATGTAAAAGTATTGAAACAAGGGTTATATATAAGAACTATTTGTTGCAGGAAAATGAAGGAGCCACTCTTACATCTAAGAGAACAAAGATATCCACGCCTCATCACTAGGTACATTTTCATTATGTTTATTTACTTGGATATTATGGCTCTTGTTCTAGGGTCATAGGTACAAATCATGAATGTTAGGATCAAGCCCTCCATATATCAAACATTAAGGATGATGTAGATCCATCCCATGACTTATGAAATGGACAAGAGCTCAAGTTCTAATATGAATAATTACAATTTAACTAGTTTATTAAAGAAGCTTCCTATTCAAAGGGAGTAGATTGAGGACAGAAATATGATATGATGCTAAGAGCCAATTGTCCTTCATGCAAGGAATATTCTTCATATTTGATATGTAGTCGTGTCTGATGCTTGCATTATACGGATCAAACTATGATAAGAAATAAGATCTCAGAGAAGGGAGACTATCCTAGCTCTTATTGTCTTATGCCTCAAATATATATGAAGTGAGCTTCCTCTTTGATGTATTTAAGGAAGAATCATATTTGCTACTATCTCAGTACGTTGAGTAACATTAGTAGTAGGCCCATGATTACATAATCAAGAAAGATTCATATGGACACTAGTTGGGCTTTCCATGATTAAAATAATGGACATATGATGTGACATTTGATCTCTCTTCAGGATTGAAGGTATGTATTTGATATTTTATTTTATATGCTAAAAATTATGTATGATAGGATCAATATCATCTCAAAATTCAGTACCAAAGGGAGTTGACTCTTGAAACCAAGATGATCCACTTCTTGAGATTAGTGGTGTAACAAAAGGAAGATGACGACTTCCTTTTCAAGGAAAGATTGATCACAGAAAATTGGCATAATGGTTTACAATGAAGCAATTGAGAGGGTCTCCTATTCAAATATATTTTTGATGGATTCCCATGATGAGTTGAAAATTAGATGATTTCTTGAATTGAATTATGTCCTTTGAGTCATATGGAGCTTGGATATGTATACATAATGTTGCAAAGTTGGTAATTTATGATCTAAGATCCAATGCCAGATACTTGATAATATATGGCTATGTTGATGATGTTGGGCACATATAAGTGTTGCTTTAGGTTTGCCATGATTTCCTAGATGAGACAAGCACTGAAATTTGTTTCTTTGGGTTGCAGTGTGCCTTATTGCTAGCATGCTTATCTACGAGTGAGTATGATTGATAAATATCTCTGGAGAGCCATTTAAGCATATGTTGGGCACGACTATGATATAATATGACATAGTGTGGGATTAAACATGTAGAGAATCATGTGTTCCATGATAGGTTCGAGCACACTGAGATCATATATCATATATATGGGATATGGTGTAGAGAGGAATTATGAGAGTCCATCACATTTTGATTGATGAATAGGTAGATAATTGTATCCTTGTGCTATAGAACATAAGCTTGTGGTTGGCCCAATATTCTCTAGGTGTCATACACTATGGCCAGGACTAATAGTCGCAAGCCTGGTGAAGGGATTTATGACAGGGAGGGGTCACCACTGATTGTTATAGCATCATTTATCACCTCTAAATACTTGATGACTTATGCATTGGCCTTGGGCAACCCTTCCATTAAGACTTGGTCACACTTCTCAAAAAACAATATTTTAAAATCCATACGTGACTCTGCCAAGTTTTTTTCGCGTGCACACACGGGTCCATCCATAGTTGGCCTATGTATGCTATTTAAAATATTAAAAAATATATAAATACCTATTAAAGAGGCAGGGTTTACATTTTTTTCTTGTAACTTAACTACCCCAGCCTGTGGCCTCACTATTCGCTAACTGAAAAAACTATTTTGAGGAAGGATAAATACACCTCAAGGGAATGGCCTAAGGGAGGAGAGAGAGAATATGATTGATATTATAGCCTATTATAGCCCTAATCAAGTCTGATATTTCCCCTGTGCCTCTTGCACTTCCAAGGTTCAGGAAACCCTTGTTTCCTTGTGATGATCACCCTCATTCTATGTGACATTCTTTGTGCACCATTTATGGAAGAAGCTTTGTGAGGCTAGGGTTGGACGAATCCGAAGGATGGTTTTGCTCAAGGCTGTGGTACATCTTAGGTGATTTCTCCATTATTTTCTATACATGCTATCAATAAAAGAAGTACCATATTTTTCCTGATGTTCATGTGTTATGTGTCTCTGATACATGCTTTATAATCTTGAATAGTTTATTTCATGTTATCTTTATGAGATTATATATGCTAATATGTTGACATCTAGGACATATATGCTTCGTAACTAGTTTGTGTGCTTTTTCTTGACTGATTTGTAGGTTCTGGAGAACGAGGAGCAACAGTGGGTTTGCACCCAACAGGATCGACCTCAAATGAAGGATAAATGAGTAAGGTCCACAATCCTCAGTTTCTAGTTTAAAGCATAAAAATTGATAATTAGAGTCATTCTTGTGATGACATTCCATCTGCTTTGTTAGGTCCCTCAACCCAAGGCCTTAGGGTAGCTTTTCCCATGACAAAATTGGCGACTCCATTGGGGATTACATCCGTGTAATTCCTAGTTTGGGTTGTTTTATATGTCTTATGGGTTCCCTAACAATTTAATCACTTTTGCAGTCTAGTAGGTATTTTTCCCAACTAGGCAGAAGCCCTGATATTTTAGATCAGGCCTGGGTTTTTCTTTTTTTACCTTATTTCATTTTCTATACCGTAGTTCGTATGTACACAGTTGTGCATGCCTACTATTTTTGCCAAAAGAACCCGCATATATGTGTGTTTATTTGGTTACAGTCATGTATACACGCATGTTGCACACAACAAACCCACACATGCCCTGTAAATTTTGAAAATATGAATTTTGAGGCCCTGTAAGTCTTTCATGTTTGTAGTTGGCCACCCCTATGAACCTCTTAGGTGTCTGTATTGCGATTCTTATGGTTTTATGTTAGTTGCTCTCTTTTTCTTGTGAAGACCTAGTCATTTTGTGGTTTTTCCTGTTTTGTGAAGTCTTAAATGCGGATGTAGCACCATTACCTCTTCCTGGACTTCTTGGTTGTTGTGACCATTCAGAACAATGAGCCTTTTCTTGTTTGCTCGTGTTTGCCTTATTAATTTCTTCGATTTTTGGTTCTTGCCTCTTTGACTTCTTTGGTTTTCTTATTTCTTGGGACTAGCCTTCTAGTGAACCTTGAAGTTGCCTTTTCTTGGTTTCTTGAAGTTTTTGTTTGCTAGGAGTTTGTGCTGTTGTTCTAAATCAGTTTTTGAGTTGGTTACTTCTTCTTGTTCTTTTGGGTCCCGCTACGAAAGTAGCATAGTTGGCTTGTACATTGTGAAGTCTCCTTGTAGCTTATTTTCTTGATTTTGGTTCTTGAGTAGTTTTGTGCTTGTCTCATTGAAATTTTTTCATTTTCCTTAAAATTGAAAAGCCAAAAAACATATTTGTTTTCCGTTGCTTTTACTTTGGTTTTATTTTATGGTTTTCATCCATTTTGAAGCATATTGTTAGTTTCTCATTTTCTGGTTCATTTTCTTGGTCTCAAAAGGATTCCTTGTTTGGATTTCTCTCTCTTTTATATCAAGTGTATTTTGGAATTTTTGTATGCAAAGGAGTTCTTGTTGGGACTTGCCTTTCTTTTCTGTCAAATTGATTGAACCAATCTTGTTTAGAAACGCTTTTTTGCTTCCTTAGTGAGTAAACGTTGAATTTTCATATCATTGGTAGTTTTTTCATTAGTTGCACTGAAGCATTTTAGTCCTTTTTGATAGTTTTATGAAGTGTGTGAAGAGTGATAACTGAAAAGAAAAAAACAAGTTTTTGTTTATTATTAGTTTCGTAGAAACCATTTAGAAACCTCTTTTCATTGAAAGACAACTATTGCATCTTCATGTAGTAGGTTTTCATTGATTTATTTTGTGTCAAAAAAAAAAATCATCAGTTTCATCTTCATCTACTTGTGACTTAAGTAACAACCAATTAAAATCAAGCTCTCTAATTGAAATGAACTAGAATTTTTTTGTATTGTCGTTAATCATACACCAACTAGCTAGGCCATAGGGCCTTGGAATAGGTGTGTGAAGAGTTAACTATCAAATACCACTCAAAACTGTTAAATGTAAAAAGTTTATTAATGAGTGAAATCCAATTCTGTTAAGTGGATCAGGAAATCTCTACCTCCAGAGAGTTCAGCACGAGGGATTGTGAAGGTAGAGAAGAGAGATACCCCCTCTCCTATTTGCTGAATATTTACCTAAGAAAATTCCGCCTGGATGCCGACACGTATTGGTGCCCTTTGTTGCCTTTCCTAGGGACCACATAGGTGATTGTGTGGGGGAATACCCATGGTACCTGACATAGACGTTGTATCACTGTCATTAGTACTTCTGGAGGGTGCCCTTGCTAAGATCGGGGACTTGCACCAGAAAAGGATTTTGTCAGGAGGTTAGCATAATTGTTTCTGTTACCTTCACTAGTAGGCCTGGGGTGTAATTAATCTATACTATTTTCGGAAGGTCCTCTTATTCAATTTCTTGTATTTTTGTGTCCGGTCCTAATCACCCAGAGTGGAAATACCTGAAGGTTGCTTGATTGACTGTATCTTAAGTACTTTTGATAGAGTGTGCTCTTTGATCCTAGATTTGCTAGCTTCTTAATTTTTTGAGTCTAATTAATCTCATGATTATCAAAAGTGGATGACTAATTGCCTTGTCAATCCAACAGGCTTTGTGGGCTTTCTCCTGTGAGTGTCGAGCCTTCTTCAAGAAGGCGTAGGAGAAATTCAATGGGTGATTTTTATCTAGTAGTTTTGAACGCAACGGAGAGTGATCCTCCGTCTGGGGTTGTTGTTTCTGTGGGTGGTCCTAGTACTAGTGGTATTGTAGAGATGAGTACTCCACTAATCTCTAGAGTCTTGTTTCTGGCAGAAGAAGTTGAAGTATAAGTGGTTCCTTAATTCCTAGTACTCCTTCATCTCCTCTTCCTGCTAGCTTTCCATACGTTCTTTTATATGTTGGGCCTGAGTCTTAGAGACTGGCTAGCCCCTATCCTTCTTATCCCTTTCTTTCGATGTCCACGACTAGGAACCTAGCTTCGGCTATGAGCACTACAAGTGTGCATACTCCTCTTTTAGTCGAAGGAGGGGGTACCATTTCCATTTCCACAATCACTTCTACTGTTGCTATGTTTAGCTCTGCTTCTATTCTATCTACGAGTGGAAGCACCTAAACATATGTTTCTCATTCTGGCCCCTTTTCTTTTGGAATTCCTTCTAGTGTGATTCCTTCTATCTCCTTCACCGTTGCTTCAGATGTCTTTGTGCCTATGCCTTCTATGGCTAGTGGATTGACTTGATTTCAGGGTTTCCCCTTTGGAAGTGGGGATATTCTTCATTTGAACCCTTCCTTAGGGTATTTTCCATTCACCTCTCAAAATCAAGGATTCAATCCTTTCATCGGACATCAAATATCTAATGCTTTTTTAAGATGGAACCTTGATTTTACAGGGTTAGGAGTCGGGAGTCATTTTTTATTTGGTCAGAAAGGGAATGTTCCTTTCCCTTCAGTAGGTGCTTCTCATGGTTTTTCTCCATTCTATAATGTTGGAACCCTTACCAAGGGTTTTATTCCTCATTCAACACTTCTATTGGAGGGAATATCCCTGTTTATAGTAACCCTACGATGGGAGGGTGTCCCTCTCTAAATGTTCGGTCACAAGGCTTCTCTTATGCCTTAGCATTTTCTACGAACAATATTTGGCAACTTGGTGCCTCAACAAATCCAAGCTATTCTTTTTATAATATTTGTAATCCATCCTATGGGGGATGAAATTCTGAGGCTCCTTTGTGCTTACCTTTCTTGGCAACTTTAAAATTGCTAGAGCTATCTAAATTGTTGAATGATCCTATTTAGTATAGTCATAGTTATCCTTCGGTCCCTACTGAACTTCCCTTATACATTCTGTTACGTAGAATTATGATCTACAGATAAATCAAATTCCCTAAGTGTGGTGCTATACAATTAGAACAACAGATGAAAGACTTTGCTATCACTTTCTCTAAGAATAAATAGACATACAGAAAGATAGAAAAACCTACTTGTGATCCAAGAGCTTCCTATTCTCCTTCTGTCGCATTTTTCGTAGTCTCCAATCCAACTTAAATCGCCAAATTGATTCCTGCAAGTACAAACAGAGAATATCAAAATATTTTCAATATACAGATGCATAGTTATCTTAATCACTTAAATCGATTAAACATGAAACATATATATCATTCAAGATTCCATTTCATGAGAAATAGAAACATAAACAGATACATATATGGGAAAATGAAAAACAATATTTATTAAATAGTAGAAGGGGGAGGTTACAACCAATGATCGATTTGATTTCACCAGCTCTAGCTTCATCCCTGCCTCATCACAATTAACATCTCAATAGCAACATATCACTTTTTTCACTCTCTCAATTGAGAATCCAACAAAATTTCTTTACCAAAATTCTTGCCTCCCTAGCACTAGTATATGTGCACAATTTATAGAGCAATTGATGTTATTTTCTCAATGAATGACTTTATAATAATAGGCAAGAAATTTTTCCAATTTTAGAGGTGTTAGATGGACACTTGGATTTAAATTTTGACACATATGGACTCTTCTACAAGGAACTGGCCATGTGGAGATTCTGGAACAATGAGAATTTCACTCCCATTTGACCAACACACCCTTGAATGTCGAGAAGTGCATTGCACTACACCCTTGAATGGGGGGAGCTGCATATGAAATGCAGTTAGTCCCTTGAGAGGCAGTTTTGGTGAGCTCATAAGTGATATAACATATACTTAAAACGTTGGAAATCTCACAATAGAAGCCATGAATGATTTTTTCTTCTCCTAGGGCATGTAGCAATTGAAATGATAGGGAATGATAGGCCCTATTTAATTGGTCCTTGGGATGATGTCCAGTTTGACCAGGTCATGGGGGATGATGCCCAAATTGACCTATAACAGCTTCCCCCTAAAGCATGAAGTCAGAATAATAACAATATTTCTTGGATGAGATGCTTTACGACATGATGGGATGGAACTGAAGCGGAGTGGCGACTTGCATCAATCTTATAGTACATTACATCATGATATTTTTATCTTGATCATGAACTGTTGAGGGAGGCAGTTCCATCCTCAACACATAAACTATATAATAACATGCACATAGTGGAGAAATTCCTCTACATTTGAATGTTGCTCAATACATACATGCCTACAGATATAGGCCCGTGTTCGGATGACGATCTGTATGTAAGGTCACCGTACATATGATGTGTACAAAAATCCTGAAATCACAGTTCGAATGGCTGAAACTAGATCTGGGATCTTCTTATCTCGTTCACTCGATCGTTTGGGTACAGGTTTAGCCATGAAAATATATGATTTGTAGTCGAACATGGTAAGACATCGTTTGATTACCAGCCAATGATGTGATTTGTTAGAAAATGTGAGAGAACCACCATTGATGTTAATGGTTATCAAGGTACTACAGTACATTTTGCAACCTGTGAATAGATGATTTGATGTCAAATGCCAAACAAAACCTTTCGGTCAAAGGTCTAGAAGCAAGGATCTCGTCGATGTTGTAACAAGCCTCATGGTACTGGAAGATGATGTTTCTAAGTAAATTTCCTGGATGATGATTTGATGTCGATAGGAAGTCACTTTATCGCAAAACGAGAGTTGCTAATTTCAGAGACAAAATGTGACTTCATATAGCAATGTTCAGGGATGATTTTCATGACAATGAAGGTTTAAGAGTATTGCAGAATGATGAGTATTCGCTGGATGACTTCTTTTGAACATATCGATGACACTGAGATGAGTTGGCAGCATTGACCAAAAACTGAAGTGAAGTTATGATGAACCATAGGTATGAATGAACGGTCAAGAAGATTACCCAACCCAAACAGTCATGATGATGGAGTGAAGTGTCATGTTCAAGAGTGACCTGCTACCATAAAATTTCTTTTCACTTTCCCAAATTTTCCCTAGTCATTTGTCGACCAGTACCTCTTTATTTTTTAACAAGATTAAGGAGGATAACATATGCTTGATCTATTATTCAACCATTCATGTGAATAATGTATCAGTATTGAATAATTTAATGAGTCTAGCGATGAATGAAACTCGGTTCTTGCCATGATCGACAAGCCCTTCGTTATTTTATGTTTTAACGAGCCTAGCGGCAGTGACAACCCATTCCTTTTTCATATTTATAGAGTTTGAAAAAGAGTACAAAAGAAAAATCCATAATTACTTTTTCATAAAGTTGTCGCTCAGATACGAAAAAGTGTAAAATGATATCTGAGAGAACCTCCTAGCCATGTTTGACTAAGGTTTTCCTTTTTTCATAAATAATCTATCTCATTCCAGAAAAGGGTTAAACTTATACTGAGTAGATATCAATTCATTTACTTTTATGAGCTCGAAAAGACAAGTGCTCAGAAATATTTTCACAGTATTAGAGTCTGAAAAGAGCTAAAAGAAGACTCAAGGGGTTCCTTTTTCGTTGTTATCGAAGCTAGAAAAAGAGATAAAAGTGCACTTCAATTCCTTTTTCATTTTTATCAAAGCTCGAAAAATAATGATAAAGTATGCTTTGTGGTCAAATCATTCTCATAATAAATGTTCCTGATTAATTTGCTATCAGTTGCAAACCTCTTCAGAACAACATCAAATGGATTAAAAATACCTGTTTCATGATAAAATATGAATAAAAACCGTAGTCAAAGCAGTACATATGATTTTCAAATAATCAAATGAATAATTAAAAGGGTTTTAATATTCATTTTTACCATTTGAAAGTTACCATTTGCATTTTGGAGCTCTGAACCTGTTTTTTCCCCCAAATTCAACTATTGATTGCAATCAATTTTGTGGGCGGTTTTCCTCACCGTTTGATACAGGTTGGTTTTATAAACCTCCTCTTTTCTTAAATAGTATTTTTTTTTCATTTCATTGCATTTTTTAAGGGATTTTTGCCTCTTAGGGTAAATTTATTTTAAAAAGAGGGCAACGCACCCTTGGATGTCGAAACCTTCATTGGAATGCACCTTAAATGAAGGCTAGGTGCATATGCAATGCACTGTCTCTTATCCAACACTGCATCGAACATAATTCACATTTTTTATTCTTGCATTGTACCCAAGTTTTACATGAAAAGGGTCCTAATGAGTCTTATGGTTGTATTTCAGGGATTCAATGGCCCAAAATGACAATTACTTGGAGGAAAACAGAGCATGAAGAACAAAACATGATTTCCCTTAATGATTCGATTACTGTAAGAGCCCTTAGACACTGTGGGTTATTGAAGCACTTATGTCTATCAGGTATGAGGAAACATATGGAACTATTAGAGTTCCTTATTCATGCATGGGATCCAGAAATTGAGGCATTCCATATTGGGAAAAAAGTGGTCCCAATTTTAGTGGAGGATATCTATTTTCTGACAGGCTTGTCGAGGAGAGGTCTACCCATTTCTCTCTCAGGGTCTGGTCTCGGAGGAGAGGCAGTGAGAGAGTATATTTTGAAGTATTTCATTCTGAGGGTAGAGCCTAGCAAGGATGGAAAAATAAACATCCACGATGTTCATGATTTTCCATTGAGAACCGTCTTAATCATGATCGCAAAGCTTGCTGGTACCGCTAAAATCCGTGTAGCGAACAAAACTTATATGTAGTATGCGCTAGAGTGCATGGAACCAACATTTTTCAATTGGGATGCAGTGATACTTTCTCAAATGCAAGAACAATTGAGCAAGGCAAAGGGAATAAGGAAGAAAAATTTCAACTATGGTTCGATCCTCATTTATTTTTCCTTAGAGCGGATTCCACTGATGTGGCCTCAACATGTGACACTGGGTATATATAACCCTAGAGATCCGAGGATGTAGAGATGGGTAGAACTGATGGCTAGACATGTAGGCCAATATTCTATCATGTTCTTGACTGCATTCTTTGCCAAGTTCAGGCGATATATTATCGCCATTGATGAATATGCAAATGCATGCATCGATTTCCGAGGAGATCCAGACTTAACTTTACTAGAAGGTGCTTAGTGGGGTGCAATCGATAAGAATGTTTTGACCATGTTTTTTTTATTTTTCTAAGGTTTATACATGTTTTCTCATTTTAATGTTTTCCCAAGACTAAACTAAAGTTTTAATGTAATGCATATGTGGGTCGAGTTCAACCAGTGGGAGAGCCAAAGAATGGAGCAGATGAGCCAGCAGAGAGGGCTGTCAGGAGAGCAGTCCTTCAAGATTTAGATATGGCTAAGACTCTTGTTGACCTTCAGCATCACATACAAGGGTTTACCTTCGAAATTTCGGATTACGGGATCAAAGAGCTACCCATGGGACTGCAGTGCCATACTATTGGTGTTCCTAGCCACTAGATGTGGTTACTGTGTAGGATAGCTATATCAATAGCATGTTATCATGAACACCACTAGTTTACTTTTGAAATGTTGCATACATTTTGAGTTCATATGACCAATATGTCTTGGGCACAAATTTTGTAGAAACCTATAACTATCTATCTATTTGATTTCATTTTTTTCCTATGTTTATTAGGTAATATTATTAAATTATGTGAATGTATCTTTACATGTGCTGCAAATGCATGTTTATAACATAATTCGCTAAAGAATCATTTAATATGTTCAAGTTTATGGAAATGTGTTGATATTGGATAAAATCAAAATGTCTTTCCAAAAGGCGAACTCTTAGGAACATACGATGCAGTGTTGGATTTCTAACAGTATAAACACTAGTAAGCTGTAATACCACAAGTTGTGACTCTACCCTCATGATGACATGGTTAATACCAAATGAAATGGCATCAGAGAGAAGGTAGATCAATGTGATGTACTCAGCGATATTATTTGTAGATCAACCGATAAAAATCCCTTGAAAACTCACTAACTTGTGTTTTAGAGTGAAAATGGCCCACGCTGTAGAGGATAGATTCTGCATATGATGAATAGCACCATCAACATACCCAACAAATGGTTCCAAATATTCAGACATCTGTGATGAAATGTAAAGAGGATTACTAACTTCAAGAAAAGTCTAGAAAAAAACTAAGATAGTAAATGAAAATCAACATCATATATATACAATATAATACAAAAAATTACTACGCTCATGATTAAGCATAGTAATGTTTTAAATACAACCCATTTCAGGGCTGTGCCAATGGAATTCCTTCGTAATCTACCAAATCGTAGGCACCCTTAGCAAGAAATATTTTGAAAATATAGGGGCCATGCCACAATGGCTTAAATTTCCCTGTACCTATTACATCAAATTCCTGATCATAACAAAGGACCAGGTCACCCTCTGATAAAATGCGAGGCTGGACATGCTTGTCGTATTGCGCCTTTATACATCACTTATGCACTTTTTTTGCCAATTGGGCTTCACGACATGCTTCATCAATATGGATGAGGTTAAAAAGACGCGCTTCTTCAGCAGAGGTGTTAGGTAACAAGTCGATTGTGATTTTTAACGACGATATTTCACATTAGATTGGAAAGATAGCTTCTATACCATACACCAATTGAAAGGGAGTAAGTCTGGTTGCATTTCTCACCTAGGTTCAATACGCCCACAAGGCCGGGTATAGGATTAAATTCCAATTTCATTTATGAACTCCTATCATTCGTTGAAGAATTTGTTTAAGAACCTTGTTAATAGCTATAAATTGTCCATTTGATTGTGGATAATAAGGAGTAGAACTATCATGTGATAGTCCTAATTTGGCAGTCAATTCATTCACCGTATGGCTGCGAAAATTCGAACCATGATATGTGACTATAGCCTGTGGGACCCAAACCATGAAATGACATGATTAAATAAAAAAAACGTAGTTGTTTTCCTGCATTGTTGAATGTAGGCATCTCTTCAGCCCACTTGGTAAAGTAGTCTATGGTGAAAATAATATAACCATGCCCCCCAGATGAACTAGGGTTACAGTTCATGAATTCAATGACCCATTTTGAAAATGGTCCCACAGAGACAACAAGATTCATTTACGGTGGCGGTTTGCAGATTTTATGATCAAATATCTGGCACGCATGACAAATTTTGACCATGAGGATGCAGTCATGAAATATGGTAGGCCAAAAGTAACTGGTACGGAGTATCTTCTACGCAGTAGCATATCCAGAAAAATGTCCACCATAAGCCCCAATATGAAAATAATTTAAAACCTTTTCGGCCTCATCATGAGTGAGGCACCTTCTTAAAATTGTATCAACACCATGATGATAAAGTGTATCACCGATGACCAAATAATCTTTGGCTTGGTATTGAATACGTCACTGGTCAGGGTGAGAGGTATTAGGCTGAAAAGTATGGGTTTGGAGATAAATGATAAAATCCCCATACCAAGGATCATATGATCTGATTAGAAACAGAGACTCGTCAGGGATAGATGGTTCCAACATAGTAGCATTACTATCAGAGGGAAGGTCACAAAGAAGTTCAGCCCAAACTAAAGACTTCTTTGACTTGGATTTGATGAATTACAAGTCAAATTCTTGCAAAATGACAATCCATTTTTAATACTTTCCCCCCAACAATTGACATGATAAGATGTAAGTCATGGGGTTGCAATCTGAAATGAAAATGGTCTTCCTGAATAGGATATAGTGGTGAAATCTTTGGACAGCTTGAACAACCATCAAGGCAAGCTTTTCTATGTACGAATACTTCACTTCCGTATCATTGAGATTATGACTCAAATAATATATCAGATGTTCTATCCCATTTTCTACTTGTACCAATACCATAGAAATGGTCATATCAGCTGCGACGATATATAAGAAATAATCACTATGATAATTGGGGGGATACATTAATGACACCCAGACAAGCGTATCCTTGACATCATCAAAAGAAGCTTGTGCAACTTGGTCACAATGGAAGGGAATCCCCTTTTTCAAGAGCTGAGTAAGTCCTTTAGCCGTTTCGGATTAGATGGTTACGAACCTCCTTATGAAGTTATATTTCCCCTAAATTTTCTATAACTGAAGCAAATTTGATGGCACAAGAAAATAAAGAATGGCTTGGACCTTCAGTGGGTCTATTTGAATTCCTTATTTTGAGACGACGAATCCTAGAAAACGACCAGAACCAACACAAAACACACATTTATGTGGATTGAGGCATATTTTGCAGTGTCGACAGCGTAAAAATATAGCTTTCAAATGCATCGGGTGATCAGTTTGGCTGCGTGAATGTGCAAGTAAATCGTCTAGATAGGGTTTAACAATGTGCTTGATGTCATTGAAAGCATAATCCATTTCTCTCTGAAAAGTTGCCCCATCGTTATCTAAACCAAATGGGAGTTTCTAATAAGAGAATGTGCCCCAGGGATAGATGAATGTTGTCTTATAATGGTCCTCTGGGGGATATTGATTTGATTGTAGCCGGAAAATCCATCCATGAATGAAAAGGTTTCGCATCCAGCACAATCGTTACTAATTTGGTCGATAAAGGGAGTAGGATAATTGTCTTTTGGACAAGCAAGGTTGACATCCTGATAATCAATGCACACTCTGATGGTTCCTTGTTTTTTCATGACAGGAACAATGTTGGAAACCCACTCAGTTAGCGAAAAAGGGTAAATGAAACCAGCACACAATTTTTTTTCAACTTCTGCTTTAATGGCAGTGACCTTCTTTGGATGAACAGGACGAAGGCGTTGACATACCGGCTTGACATCAGGGTACATTTTAATGGTGTGTTCAATGATACTAGTATCTATGCCTGGAATTTCTTCGTAAGACCAACCAAATACATCACGAAATTCAATAAAGAGAGAAAGAGATATGTTTTGAGTTCTCATGGAGAACAAGACACAGCGACATGAATTTTTTCTACAATGCCAGGTTTGGTCGAAATATCAATAGAAATGGTTTCTTCAATATTTTATAAATTTCGCTCGGAATCGATTGCATTAATAGGAAAAGAATTCGGAAAGAATTTTTTGATCGATGGGTGATATAGTTCACTAAGATTATCTTCTTTGTAATATTGAAGATGGGAATGATGATGACGATCTTCCCATGGTTCTCCTTCTGACATCATTGTTTCCAGAATATTCTCATCTGTCAAGAATGTTGAGGAAAAAGGATCAGATGGAGTACCAAAATATAATGAATAATCAACCCAAACAACTGGTGATGATGATTTCAGATTCGCCACCCAATCCATGTAGATTGATTTCTTTGCCAACTCAATTGGGTTGGGTGGCAGAAACTCATCCAACGTAACAAATTCAAAATCACCCGCAATATTCCTTAAGCCATATGGAGTGGAAGATATCATGTAGCAGGTATCTATACTTGCAATTTCTATCGATGTTGCAGGCGGTGGTAATGCAAAGGTTCCCATGAGAGTGGAATCCTTTAAGAGTCCTACACTAATTTTTTGAAGTGCGAGTTGGGGTGCGTGAAAAAACGGAACACTTCTAGTTACCTGGGAATTGGAGGCAAAGAAGGATATTTTATTTATGACTATGATAAAACCTTTATGTGGAAAGGAGATCATTCTAAAATATGTAGAAACGATTGCAGTGATTTCATATACCCATGGCCTTCCGAGTAAAATATTGTAACAAGAGGTTCATCAACGACCTCAACTTCAACATTCATTGTTTCTCCAACTAGTTCAACATGTAGATTATTGATAATAATGCAAGGCTTATATGTACATCCGTCGAAAGCTTTCAATGTCGTTGGTGATTGAGATATGCGCGGCGAACGAAGTGACTTACAAAAATTTAGAGAAATAATGCACGTAGATGCTCACTCATTAATAATAGTAGGATGAAAAAGGTGATTGAGAACATTTACTTGGATGGAGAATGCCAATTATGTTCAAAATTGTGGCACATAGCCCGTATGATTAAAGACTACGAGATTGGAAATTTTCAGATCAATTTCACCAATTGCCGACAACAAAGCCTTCTTCTGGGAGGGACAGTTTTGTAGCACCTCAAGTGCTAACATAGCTAAAGGGGATTGAGCCAAATATTCAAATATATTATAATTTTGAGCAGCTCTGGCTCGAGGATTAAATTTTGATTTATGAACGACTCCCTTTGGTGTATTGATTGTCAATTTAGGAATAGTAGTGGGTGGTATTGATTCTGTAGATGGATTTGTGGTCGAGGTAGTAGGTTGATCGATAGCCTGACCACTGTAATCTTTATTACGTTTTGACACCAAAACATCAGTTGATGGATTTGTGACAGATGTCATAAGCACTTGGGAACTAGAAGTTGGATCCGTAGCAACCAAATTTGTGTCCAGATTCAGAAATTGATCTGTCAACACGGCTGATGCATGTGAGGTCTTAACCATTTTTGATACTTCAACGCAGTGAGGAAAATCTTGAACAAAGTGTTCCCCATTACATATTATGCAAGGGTAACAAGGTTTCATATTTCTAGACGATTGATCAGATGATATTTCCTATGGGGTAGAAGTTTTATTTTTCTTTGATTTCCCCTTTTTCTTACTTTTGAGATGCTTGTCAGTTTTTCCTTTATCAAATGACATGACATGGATTTCAGAAGAAGGCACAGGATCAGATGCAATAGAGTGATGTGTACTTTCAATACCAATCATATTGTCACTAGCATGACTGTCCTTAGATGGAGGAGGAACAGTAAAATTATATCTCAGATCGTTGGGAATTTTCTCGTAGAGCATGCTAGACTGAGTTTAAATTAACTCTAAATATTGGGCACGAGAAATATTATGCTCTTCAGTGATGACACCACCCTTAGCCACATCCTTAGTTATATATGGTAATAGGGACTTAATGAACCATTCAGCAAGGAGTTGATAAGGAACGAATGTATTAACCATTCTACGATGACGATGCCACTCATGAATATGATTAGGAATGTGAGTAGCATTAGTCTGTTTAAAATTAGTCAAGAGTTCCGTTCCAGTTTCATATCATATGGGTAACTAGAAGTGGGTCAAAAATACAGTAGCTAGGGTATGGAAATTATCAAAAGAAGCTCTTGGTAACTCAATGTACCATTTTGCGTCCAGACCAGTGAGCATAAGCTGGAAAAGACGTAGTTGAACAGAGCCATAATTTAGGATGTTATATGAACACCAAAAATGATAAGTCATAACGTGAGTTGACAAGTATTCCCAGGGTTTCCATTGAAATTAGGAATTTCCGAGGGTAATTTATGAGGTATCACAGGCCACCAAGGAGCATAGTTGATTGGATCATTGGTGAGTCGGTTTAAATTCAGTAACTCTAAAGTTGCAACAAATGGAATCTGTCGATTAAGTTCGGGTTGAAAATAGCCAGGGTATGATGGAATTTCTTGGGAAACAAGCATTTGAGCACCAGCATAACGAATATGTTGCTGGTGACCCAGATAGGGATTGTTTTGATAAGAAAACTCTTGAGGATTATGTTTACCAAAACTTGGGTGCGTTACTTGTTGAAATGAAGGTTGTGGCATTTGTGCTTCTGGATGCCAAGGGGTATTTCCACAAATATTATAACCCAAACTAGAATAGCTTGGATTTGTTTGGAGATAGGTATAACCTGGTTGTGGATGTGACATCCCATAATATGGTAATCCAGCTTGTGAATAAATGATTCTAGATACAGGCGGTTTTCGTAAACTAGCTGAAGGAATTAGAGTCTAAGGGCCCAAAAATTGAGGGTATTGGGTTGAAGGACCTGCCTAAGACGGTTGAGGTACAAAAATTTGAGTCTGTAACAGGGGTAAAGATGTATTGACAAGTGGAGTTGATGTGGGTGCAACAGGTTGAATTGGTTAATACAAGTGTACAACCATTTGTGGTTGGATAGGCAGAGTGGGCTGCCATTTACAAACATTCATTCCGACATTAGGATGACCAAATAACAACGAAGTACTGTCGAAGTGGGTGGTCATAGGTTTCCCCTCAGCATGAGGAGTATAATAATATGGAAAAATATTGTTCTCCAAATGCAGGGAGTCTAGTTGAAATTTTACTAGATGGAATATAGCCAGATGGACCGACTTGATACCAATTAGAATACCATACGATGACATTGGAGAAGTCCATGGGTTTTAGGATGCACTAGAGAAAGTTCTAGATAAATATTGATAACCATGTGGGACAGAAGGGCCACCATATAAATGTGACTCTGGTGAAGTCATGAACATCGATGGGGTAGTGAGAGAAGGTCCTGTCACAATTGGAACAAATGATCCAACTGAAGATGTTGGCTCAGGCATGGTTATTCGACCAAATTTATACCCTATTGGATGTACGAGAACTCTAATAGACACAGGATCACTAAAAGTAGAGGTAGGTGATTGAGGAAAAGACTCGTACAGGTAAATCTCTACCCCAAAATGAGTTGGGGTTAAAGGTGTTTTGTCTTGTGGTATTTCTTCAATCATAATTAAACTAGGTGGAAGGACTTTGTCGTCACACCCAAAGTATATTTCAGGAGGTTGACTGCACGATATGGGAGACTCAATGGCTACAATAGATTTTGGAGTGACCGATACAGGAACAACTTCCAGTTGTTCGACTTCGGGATGCAGATGTTCTGGAAAAAAAGTGATAGGATCTAGATCAACTTCTAGTTGAACAACGTTGGGTTCGGGGGGTATGGTATCATTGATTGGATGGATCGTGACCATGGGTAGTTGTGAGGACTCCATCTCGACAACAGTATATGAACCCGGATTTGTAGAAATAACTTGTGTCGACTTTGGTATATGTGAGGATGATGTCTCACGAGAGGTACTGATAGTACTAGTTTCAGTAGAGCGATGTCGCCTTCGCCGACCAAAAGTGGCTTCCAGTGGTAAAGGCGGTTTAAGTTCTATTCTATATGAATGACGGGGAAATGGATGTTCTTCTTCCACGATGACTGATTTATTTTATGAACAAAAATAAATGGGTAATTCTAGGAAAAAGGTTTACCAAGAAACTTTGAACTCCAAATACCTCCTAGCGAACCAAAAAGTATGGGCAGGAAATCTCCCCAAAAGTTGTGTTCGGTTTATCACAATTTACAAGGCGACCAAATTGGTTCACTATGAATGGATAGAAACCTAAATTTTTCCTCCCAAATATACCTGAAGATACATGGAGACCCAAGTCCATATTAGTGTTGTTTAATGCGAAACTGCACAGTGAGAGCACCTCCTTCTACTTTTCGTACTAGAACATCGCCCGATATAGCCGAAGGTACATGGACAAGGTCCAACATACTTATGTACGTGGAGTGAGGTATCACACTTGGAATATATGACAGAAAATTAGCAACAACTGCTATATTTAATGATGCCAGAACACGTCTCTAGCCTAGACCTTCTAAATGTTATCATTATGGTTCCAATGCTTTTCTAGGTAAATTGATGTAAATTTTAATTTGCTCTTGTTTATCAATTTTCCTTTTGAGGTTTAGCACGATGATGTGATGGAAATTCCTAAAATTAAAACTAAAATGATAAGAAACATTTTCAATTTTAGCTTTTTCAATGAAAAATCCTAGCTACTAAGGGAAAAAGCAATCAATTTTGAGAGCAAAAAACAAAGAGAACAAACTAATATGCAGCTTTCCTAACTTGTTCCTATGCAAAACACACAATTCACTACATGCAAATGAAGGTTTTTCTTTTCAAATCCCTTAATGTGAATGGAAAAAGGAAACTATATGCATCAAATCAAGAAAAAATAAATGTTTTCTTCTTTGAGAAATGAGGAATTTAACAACAATTTCTCTTTTAGGAAAAACGAAGAATGAACCTAAAATTTTTCCTACAGGAAACGAAGAATTTAACGAAAAATTCCTTTACGAAAAAAAATGGATCTAATGCAAAAATAAAATACTTTGAATTTTCTTTGCCAATGATAAAGAAAAACACTTAAAGAGACATTGAACAAACTTACTTTTCAAGGAAGGAAGAATTAGGCAAATTCATTGGTCTCTACGAGGTATCAGACAATTTAAAACATAGAAAAAAAATGGTTGCGATTGATGACAATGACAAATTGAAATGGAATTTGGTTGGCTAAGTCTCTAAAGGGAGATAGTGCGTTGCAATGCACCCCTGAGTGGGAGACAGTGCACTGTGTCTTGACCAATAGTGCATTGGGCGCAACAAAGATTTAAAATTCAAGCTACAAAACACACTTATAATGAAATTATTTGATTCAAAAGTCTAATAACTAAAAGTAGATGCTACTGGGTGGATAAGCAGAGGCAAAAACACCAGGAATGATAGGAAACTCCCCAGTGGAGTCACCAATTTTTTATGCAGAATTATGATATATGGATAAATGAAATTCTCTAAGTGTGGTGCTAGGCACTTAGAACAACATATTAAATACTTTTCTATCACTAACTCTAAGAATAAATAGACATACAAAAAGCCAGAAAAACCTACTTGTGATCTAAGCGCTTTCTATTCTCCTTATGTTTCTTTGTCATAGTCGCCAATCCAACTTAGATCGCCATATTGATTCCTGCAAGCATAAACAGAGAACAAAAAAGTATTTGAAATATATAGATGCCTAGTGATCTTAATCACTTAAATATATTAAATATGAAACATATATATCATTCAAGAATCCATTGCATGAGAAATATAAAAATAAACGAATACATATATGGGAAAATGAACAACAATATTTATTAAAGATTAGAAGGGGAAGGTTACAAACAATGATCGATTTGATGTTGCCAGCTCTAGCTTCATCCCAGCCTCATCACAATCAACATCTCACCAGCAACATATCACTTCTTTCACTCTCTCAATTGAGAATCCAACAACATTTCTTTACCAAAATTCTTCCCTCCCTAGCACTAGGATCTATGCTCAATTTATAGGGAAACTGATGGTAGTTTATCAATGAATGACTTTATAATAATAGGCAAGACATGTTTCCAAGTTTAGAGGTGTTAGATGGACACTTGGATTCTAAGTTTGACAAATATGGACTCTTCTATAAGGCATTAGAGATGTGGAGATTCCAGAAAAATGAGAATTTCGCTCCCAGTTGACCAACACACTGTTGAATGTTAGGAAGTGCATCACAGTGCACCCTTGAATGGAGGGAGCTGCATATGCAACATAGTTAGTCCCTTGAGAGGTAGCATTAGTGAGCTCATAAGTGATATAACATATACTTCAAACCTTGGAAATATCACAATAGAAGCCATGAATGATTTGTTATTCTCGTAGGGCATGTAGCAACTGAAATGATAGGGAATGATAGACCCTATTTCATTGGTCCTGGGGATGATGTCCAGTTTGAATAGGTCATGGGGGATGATGCCCAAATTGACCCATAACACATTCCAAATTTTGAAGGGAAGACTGGTGAGGATCGGGTTAACCATGTCACCACTTTCCACTTATGGTGTTCGTCGAAATCCCTTATTGATGATTCTGCTGGGCAATAATTGTGAATTACAGATAAATCATGCTTCCCTAGATAGGTGCTAGTCTACAACAATAGGTGAAAGACTATACAACTATTTCTCCTAACTCATAACAGATACACAGAGAGTATTGGAGACTTACTTGTTCAGTCACTTCCGTTGCAGATTCTAATTCAAGAGGTTTGTGAGCTCAATGCTTCCTGCAAGAAAGAACACTAAAACAATAGAATATGCAATAATATAGATATCTGTTCAAGCTAGTTAGCTAAAACAGTAAAGCATAAACCATATACATCAACTAAGATCTTGCAATATGGAAAATCAAATCCAATACAAATTCATATAAGGAAAAATAAGAAGTACTTTTTATTGATGATAGAAGGAGAGGTTACAACCTAGTGAATGATTTGAAGTTACCCTACATCAACTTTCCCAAGCCTCATCACAATATAAATATCTCTAGCAAGAACTTTACAAATCTAGCTCTCAATTGAAAATCCTCCAGCATTTCTCTACTCAAATTCTTCCTTCTCAAACACTTAGACCTGTGCTCAATTTATAGATGAACTGTAGGTTGTTTTGCAATTAATAACTTTCCAAAAATAGGAAAAACATGTTTCCAAAAATGTAGATGTCAAATGGACACTTGGATCCGAAGCTTGACACATGTGAACTCTTCTAGAAGGCACTGACCAAGTGGATATTCCGAAACAATGAGAATTTTGCTCCCAATGTGACCAACGCACCTGTGAATGCCAGGAAGTGCTTTGCAGAGCATCCTTGCATGGGGATACTTGCATATGCAATGCACTTAGGCCCCTTATAGCCTACGTTGGTGAGCTCTCATATGCTAGATAATAAGCTTCAAACCATAGAAACCTTTGCTTAATGAAAGTCTTGCTTGATTTGTCTTATTTCTTGTCTTAGGGCATGTAGCAACTGAAATTATAGGGAATGATAGACCCTTGATCATTGGTCGTGGAGATGATGTCCAGTTAACTAGGTCATTGGGAATGGTGCCCAAATTGACCTATAACAATTGCCCCCTAAAGCATGAGATCCAAATAATAAGAACATTTTATTGAGATGCTTTACAATATGATGAGTCTGGAAACGAAGCGGAGTGGTCACCTACATCAATATTAAAATACATTACATCATGATATATCCTCTTTTGATCATAATTGCTGAGGGTAGGCATTCCAATATTCAGCACATAAAACAATCTAATAACATGTACATAATTCAGAAAGTCGTCTACATTGGAATGTTGCCCAAACCCACACATGCCTACAGATATAGGCCCATGTTTGGATGAAAATCTGTATGTAAGGTCACCATATAGATGATGTGTACAACAATCCTGAAATCACAGCCCAGATGGATGAAACTCGATCTGGGGTCTTCTTATCTTGTTCACTCGATCATTCGCGTACAAGTCTAGCCATGCGAATATATGATTTGTATTCAAACATGGAAAGACATCGTTTGATTACCAACCAATGATGTGAGCTGTTAAAAAATGTCAGAGAACCACCATTAATGTCAATGGCCCTCAAGGTACTATAGTACATTTTGTAAGGCGTGAATAGATGATTTTATGTCGAACGCCAAACAAAATATTTTGGTCAAAGGTCCGGAATTGAGGATCTTGTCGATGCTGTAACAAGCCTCATGGTACTAGAATTTGATGTTTCTAAGTGAACTTCCTGGATATTGATTTGTTGTTGATAGGAAGTCACCTTATTTCAAAACATGAGTTACTGATTTCGGAGACAAGGGTATGACTTGATATAGCAATTTTCAGGGATGACGGTCATCAAAATGAAGGTTTATGAGGATTGCAGATGGATGAGTTTTTAATCATTGGATGGCTTCTCTTAAACATATCGACGACACTGTGATGAGTTGGAGCATTGACCCAAAACTGAAGTGAAGGTATGATGAACCATAGGTGTGAATAAACTGTCAAGATGATTACCCAACCCAAACAGTCATGAACATGGAGTGAAGGAAGTGTCATGTTCAAGAGTGACTTGCTACCAAAAAGAAACTCTACTTACTTCTCCCAAATTTTCCCCGGCCATTTGTTGACCAGTACCTATTTATTTTTTAACAAGCTTGAGGAGGATAAAATTTGCTTGATCTATAATTCAACCCTTCGGGTGAATAAATTATTGCTATTTAATAATTTAACAAGTCTAGCAATGAATGAAACTCTATTTTTTCCATGATCGACAAGCTTGTCGTTATTTTATGTTTTAAGGAGATTAACGACAGTGATAGCCCGGTCCTTTTTCATATTTAGAGAGTCTCAAAAAGAGGACGAAAGAGAACTCCAAAATTACTTTTTCTTAAATTTGTCACTCAGATCCGAAAAAGTGTAAAATAATATCTGAGAGAACCTCTTTGGTCATGTTTAACCAAGGAATTCCTTTTTCGTAAATAATCCATCTCAGTACGGAAAAGGGTTAAACTTATACTGAGTAGACATCGATTCATTTACTTTAATGAGTTCAAAAAGACAAGTGCTCGACAATCTTTTCACATTATCAAAGTCTGAAAAGAGTTGAAAGAAGACTCCAGGGTTTCCTTTTTCGCTGTTATCGAAGCTCGAAAAAGAGATAAAAATTTTCTTCAATTTTTTTTTCGTTTTTAACAAAGCTCGAAAAATAAGGAGAAAATGTATGCTTTGTGGTCAATTCATTCTTTGAATAAATCTACACGACTAATCTGTTCATCAGTTGAATTTCATGTTTAGAACAACATCAAATGGATTAAAAATACCTATTTCATGATAAAAACATAATAAAACTATATTCATAGCAATAAATTTAACTTGCAAACAATTAAATGACTATAAAAAGTAGTTTCACTCTTCATTTTTACCATTCCATAGTTACCACTTTTACTTTGGAGTTCTGAACCTGATTTTGCCCCCGAACTTCAGTCATTGATTGTGGTCATTTCTGTGGACGGATTTCGTCACTGTTTGATCTAGGTCAGTGCCATGAACCTCCTCTTCCTTTTAGTATTCATTTCATTTCCATTCTTTTCAAATTTTTATGGTTTTGAAGCCCCTAGGGTAAATTCTGCCCAAAATGAGGGCAATGCACCCCTGAATGTCGAAACCTACGTTGCATAGCAGGTACAGTGAAGGGTACCTGCATGTGCAACACACTATCTCAGCCCAGGGAGTGCGTTGGGTGTAGTTCAAGTTTTTGGTTTTCATGTTGTGTCCAAAATTTGCCTAGTTTTTGGCAATGAATGGAATCTAATGGATCTTATGGTTGTATTTCAGGTTTCCATCGGATTAGAATGACGATTACATGGAGGGAAAGATAACTTGAAGAACAAGATATGATTACCTTGAATGATCCGGGTACTGTAAGAGCCTTAAGAGATTGTGGACTACTTAAGTACTTCAAATTGTCGGGAATGAGGCAATAAATAGAACTCTTGGAGTTCTTAGTTCGAGCATGGGATCTGGTGATAGAGGCATTTCACATTAAGAACAAATTTTTTTCCATAACAGTTGAGGATGTGTATTTTCTCATAGGTTTGTCGAGGAGATGTTTGCCCATTTCTCTGATAGAGTATACCATTGGAGGAGAGAGTGAGGGATTATGTTATGCAATATTTATATCCAGGGGTAGAACCTAGAAAACATGGAAAAATAAACATCCAGGATGTCAGGGATTTGCCTTTGAGAACCATCCTTTTCATGATTGCTAAAATTGTTGGCACCGTTACACTACATGTAGCGAACAGATTGTATATGCAGTATGCATTAGAGTGCTTAAAGCCAACAGTATTCAACTGGTCTAAAGCTATTTTATCTAAGATAAAGGAACAACTAAATAAATAAAAGGGAGGAAGGAAGAAAAATTTAAGTTATGGTTCAATCCTTATCTCCTTCGCATTGGAACAGATTCCACTGATGCAACCACAACATGTAACATTGGATATATCTAGTCCTAGAGATCCTCAAATGTAGAGATGGGTAGAACTCATGGGTCGACATGCAAGACAATCGACCGTTGTGTTCTTGACTGCATTCTTTGCCTAGTTCCAGTGACAGATCATTGCCATCGATGAGTATGCATATGCATGCATCGATTTCTGAGGAGATCCAGATCTAGTATTACCAGAAGGCGCTCAGTGGGGTGCAATAGGTGAGAATGATTCGACCATGATTTTTTATTTTTATAAGTTTTATACAATGTTTTTTTGTTTTGATTTCTTTCCAAGACTAAACTAAATGTTTGATGTAATGCAGATATTGGTTGTGTTCAACCATTAGAGGAACCAGAGCGCAAAGCGGATGCACCAACAGAGAGGGCTGTCGAAAGAGTAGTCCTTCAGAGCCTTGATATGGCTGAGACTCTAGCTGAGAGTCAGCAACACATAGAGGGGTTGACCTTTGGGATTCTGCATTTCCAGATCGAAGAGCTTCCCATGCGACTGCAGCGACACACTATTGGGGTTCCTAAACGTTGGATGCGGTTACTCCGTAGGATTGCTAGATCTATAGCATGTTACCATGAGCACCACTAGTTTACTTGTGACTTTTTTCATACATTTTGAGGTTAGATGAGCAATGTTTCTTGGGCACAAATTTTGTAAAAAGCCTATAACTATCTATCTATAAGTTTTCAGAGTTTTTCCTTTGTTTAATGCGCAATCCTATTCAATGATGTGAATGTTTTCTTTACCTATGTCGCAAATGTCTGTCTAAAACTTGATTAGATAATGAATCAGTTAAAGTGTTCAAATTTCTGGAAATATGTTGATATTGAATGAAATCAAAATGTCTCTCCAAAAGTTGAACTCTTAGGAACAATCTAAGAAGTGTTAGATTTCTAACAGTATAAATACTAGTAAGTTGTAGTACCACAAGTTGTGACTCTAACCTTATGATTATGCGGTTAATACCAAATTAAATGGAATCAGAGAGAATTTCGATCAACGCGCTATACTCAACAATATTGTTCGTTGATCTGCCAATACAAACCCCTTGAAAACTCACTAACTCACCGTTTGGAGTGAAAATGGCCCACGCTGCAGAGGATAGATTTTGTGTACTACGATTAGCACCATCAGCATATCCAACAAATGGTTCTGAAGATTCAAGCATTTGCGATGAAATGTAAAGAGGATTACTAACATCAAGAAAACTCTAAAAACAAATTAAGATAGTGAATGCAAATCAATAGCATATAAGCAATATAATACAAAAAATTACTACACTCATGATTAAGCATAGTAACGTTTTAAATACAACCCATTTCTAGGCTGTGCCAATGGAATTTCATTGTAATCAACTAAATCGTAGGCACCCTTAGCAAGAACTCTTTTGAAAATATAGGGGCCATGCCATAATGGTTTGAATTTCCCTATACCTATTACATCAGCTTCTTGATCAAAAAGATGGACCAAGTCACCCTATGAGTAGATGCGAGGCTAGAAATTTTTGTCATATTGCGCCTTTACACATCTCTTATGCGCCTCGTTAGCCAATTGAGATTCATGACACATTTCATCTAGATGGATGAGGTTAAGGAGACACGCTTCTTCTTCTGAGGTGTCAGGCAACAAGTCTATCACAAGTTTTAATGATGATATTTCACATTGGATTGGTAAGATAACTTCCAGACCATACACCAATTGAAAAGGAGGAAATCCAGTTGTGTTTATCATTGAGGTTCGATACGCCCACAAGGCGGAGTACAGGATCAAGCACCAATTCCTTTTACAGACTCCTATCATTCATTGAAGCATTCATTTAAGAATTTTGTTAATAGCCTCAACTTTTCCATTCGATTGTGGATAATAAGGAGTAGAATTATCATGTGACAATCCTAACTTGGCAGTTAATTCAGACATCATATGGTTGCGAAAATTCTTCCCATGATCCGTAAATATAGCCTGTGTGACCCCAAACCATGCAATAACATGGTTGAAGAAAAACAATGCAGTTGTTTGTCCTGTGTTATTGAATGTAGGAATTGCTTTGGCCCATTTGGTAAAATAGTCGACTGCGACAATAATATAACCATGCCCTCTCGGATGAAGGAGGGTTACAGGTCATGAAGTCAATACCCCATTTCATAAATGGTATAGTAGAGACAACAGGATGCATTGGCACTGGCATTTTGCATATTTTACGATAAAAAATCTAGCATGCATGGTAACTTCTGACTGCGAGGATACAATATTGAAAAATAGTAGGCCAAAAGTAACCGGCGCAGAGTATCTTCTCCACAGTAACATATCCAGATAAGTGTCCACCACACACCCTAACATGACAATCATTTAACAATTTTTTGGCCTCCTCATGAGTGAGGCACCTCCTTAAAATGGTATCGACACCACGATGATAAAGTGTATCGCCGACGATCAGATAATCTTTGGCTTGGTATCGAATACGTCGTTGATCAGAGTGAGAGGTATTAGGTCAAAAATTTTGGGTTTGGAGATAAATGATGAAATCTCCATACTAGGGATCAGATGATCCGATAAAAAACAAAGACTCGTCTGGAATAGATGGTTCTGACATAATAGCAGTACTATCAGAGGGAAGGTCATAGAGAAGCTCAACCAAAACTAAAGACTTCTTTGACTTGGATTTGATGAATTCCAAATCAAATTCCTGCAAAATGAAAATCCATTTTGAATATTCCCCCTCCCTGCAATTGACGTGATAAGATGTAAGTCATGGGGTTGCAATCCGAAACTATTGTTGTTTTTCGGAGCAGGATATAATGGCGAAATATTTGGACAGCTTGAACAGCGGCCAAGGCAAGTTTTTCCACGTATGAGTGGTTAACTTTCATATCATTGAAATTACGACTCAAATAATATATCGGATGTTCAATTCCATATTCTACTTGGACCAAAAGCATAGTGATGGTCGTTTCAGCCACGATGATATATAGGAAATAATCTTTTTGATAATTAGGAGGATACATTAATGACGTTTGGACAAGATGGTCCTTGAAAGCATCAAAAGAAGCTTGCGCAACTTGGTCCCAATGGAAGGGAACCCCATTTTTCAATAATCGAGTAAATCCTTTAGCCATTTCGGCGTAGTTTGGAATGAAACTTCTCAAGAAGTTAGCCTTTCCTTGAATTTTTTGTATTTGAAGTAGGTTTGATGGTGTAGGCAAATCAAGAATGGCTTGTACCTTTAGTGGATCTATTCGAATTCCTTCTTTTGAGACTATGAATCTGAGAAATTGACCAGAACCAACACAAAACACACATTTGTGTGGATTGAGGCATATCTTGTAGTGTCGGCAACGTAAGAAAATGGATCTCAAAGGCATCGGGTGATCAGTCCGATTTCGTGAATGCGCTGGGAAATCATCTAGATATGGTTGAACAATGTGCTTGATGTTGTTGAAATCATAATCCATTGCTCTCTAAAAATTTTCCCTAGCATTATTTAAACCAAACGAAAGTTTCCTATATGTGAATGTGCCCTAGGAACAGATGAATGTTGTCTTATGTTGGTCATCTGGGCGGATATTGATTTGATTGTAGCCAAGAAATCCATCCATGAATGAGAATATTTCACATCCAGCACAATCATCAATAATCTGGTCGATAAAGGGAGTAGGATAGTTTTCTTTTGGACAAGCCTGATTGACATCCCGATAATCGACGCACACTCTAATGGTTCCTTGTTTTTTCATAATAGGAAAGATATTGGAAACCCACTCAGTTAGCAGAACAGGGTAAATGAAACCAGCACACAAAAAAATTTCAACTTCTTCTTTGATGGCAGCAGCTTTCTTTGGATGAATAGGACGAAGTCGTTGATGCACCCGTTTAACATCAGGATACATATTAATAGTGTGTTCAACTATACTAGTATCTATGCCTGGAATTTCCTCGTAAGACCAAGCGAATACGTGATGAAATTCATGAAAAAGAGATATGAATCAAGTTCTGATGGAGAACAAGATACACCGACATGAATATTTTCTATAATGCCAGGTTTGGTTGAAATATCGATAGAAATCGTTTCTTCAATATTAGATAAATTTTGCTCAGAGTCAATTGCATTAATCGGTAAAGAATTTGAAAAGAAAGTTTTGATGGATGGGTGATATAGTTCACTGAGATTATTTTCTTCATAATCAGGAAGATGGGAACGATGATGATAATGTTACCATGGTTCTCCTTCTGACATCATAGCTTCCAAAATATTTTCATCTGTCAAAAATTTTGAGGAAAATGGATCGGATGGAGTACCAAAATCTAATGAACAATCAACCCAAACACTTCGCGATGTTGATTTCAGATTTTCCACCCAAGCCAAATAGATTGATTGCTATGCCAACTCAATAAGGCTGGGTGGTAAAACATCATCCAACGTAGAAATATCAAAATCACCCGTACTCTCCCTTAAGCCAGATAGAGTGGAAGAGATCATGTAGCAGGTCTCTATGCTTGCAATTTCTGCCGACGTCACGGGCGGCGGTAATGAAAAGGCTCCCATAAGAGTGGAATCCTTTAAAATTCCTACACCAATGTTCTGAATTTCTAGTTGGGGTAAGTGAACAAACGGAATGCTTCCAGTTACCTGCGAAGCAGAGGCAAAAAGGGATAATTGATTAATGACTGTGATTGTACCTTTATGTGGAAAGACAATCATTCTAAATTATCTAGAAACAATGGAAATAATTGCATATACACATGGTCTTCCGAGTAAAATATTATAGTTAAGGGGTCTGTCAACAACCTCGACATCAATACTTATTGTTTTCCCCCATAATTAAACATGCAGGTTATTGATAATACCACAAGGTTTATATGTTCTTCCATCAAAAGCCTTCAACTTCGTTTATGATTGTGATAATCGCGGCGAGACAAGTGACTTCCAACAGTTTAGAGACATATTGCATGTAGATTTTCCCTCATCAATAATAGTGCGATGAACAAGGTGATTGAGAACATTTACTTGTATGGAGAATTCCAATTCTGCTGGTAGCTGCGGCACATAGCTCGTATGATTAAAGACAACAAGATTAGAATCAGTCAGATCAATTCCACCAATGGCCGACAATAAAGCCTGCTTCTAGGAGGGAAAATTTTGTAATATCTCAAGAGCAGACATAGCTGAAGGGGATTGAGCCAAATATTTAACTATATTATAATTTTGTGCAGCTCTTGCTTGAGGATTATATGTCGATTTATGAATTACTCCCTTCGGTGGTTTAATTGTCAATTCAGGAATAACAGTAGGTGGTACTGATTCATTAGATGGATTTGTTGTCAAGGTAGTATGTTGATCAGTGGCTCGACTACCATAGTCTTTATTCTACGTCGACACCAAAATATCTTGTGAAGGTTTTGTGGTGGATAACATTAACACTTGGGAACTAGGAGCTGGATTCATAGCAATCAAATTTGTGTCTGGATTTTGAAATGGGTCTGTCAACACAGCTGATGCATGAGAAGTCTTGATGATTTTTGGGACTTTAGCATGGTGAGGACAATCCCTAACAAAGTGTTCCTTGTTACAGATTATGCATGGGTAACGAGGTTTCCGTGGTCCAAATGGTTGATCAGATAATCTATCCTGCGGGTTAGAAGTTTTATTTTTCTTTGATTTCCCCTTTTTCTTACCTCCTGGTTGCTTGTCACTTTTTCCTTTGTCAAATGACACGAAATTTATTTTGAAAGTAGGAGCAAGATTAGATGCAGTAGCGTGGTGTGTGTTTTCAGTGCCTATCAAGCCATCTCTGGCATGAGATTCCTTTATTTGAGGAGGAACATTGAAATTAGATCGCAACGCATGAGGAATTTTTTCATAGAGCATGATGGACCGAGTGTAAATCAAGTCTAAATATTGGGCACGAGCGATAACTTGCGCTTCTGTGACGACGCCACCTTTAGCCACATCCTCAATTATAGATGGTAACATGGACTTAATGAACCATTCAGCAAGGAGCTGATCGGTAACAAATGTCTTAACCATTCATCGACATGATGCACACATGAATATGATCGAAAATGTGAGTAGCATTATTATGTTTGAAGTTGGTCAAGAGTTCTGTTCCAGTTTTGTATATGATCGGTAAATGGAAATGGGTCAAAACGATAGTATCTAAAGTAATTAAGTTTTCAAAAGAAGCTCTAGGTAACTCAATGTACCATTTAGCAGCCGGACCTGTGATTGTACACTGGAAAAGGCATGGTCAAACAGAATCATCATTCAAGGAATTTGATGAACACCATAAATGATAAGTCATGACATGAGTCGACGGATCTTCTCTAGGGTTTCCATTGAATTTAGTAATGTTGGAGGGTAATTTATGAGGTATAACCAGCCACCAAGGAGCATAATTGATAGGATCATTGGTTAACCGATTTAAATCTGGTAATTCCAAGTTTGCAATAAAAGGCAACTGTCGATTAAGGTCAGGTTGAGCATAACCAGGGTAAGATAAAATTGCTTGGGAAATAGGTCTTTGAGCACCAAAATATGGAATTTGCTGCTGATAACCCAGATAGGGGTTGTTTTTCATAGCAAACGCTTGATAATTTTGTTGATCAAAACCTGGATATGATACTTATTGAAATGAAGTTTGAGGCATTTGTGCTTGTGGCTACCAAGGGGTCTGTCCACCAATATTATAACCCAAATTAGTATAAGTTATATTTGGTTGATATGTATAACCAGGTTGCATTTGTGACATCCCATAAAATGTTAGACCAACTTGTGAATAAATGATCCCTGATACAAGTTGTTTTAAATTAACCAAAAGATTTTGAGTCTGTGGACCCAACATTTGATGATATTGAGTCGAAGAACCTGCCTGATAAGGTTGATGTACAATATTTTTATTCTATAACAGAGGTATAGATGTTTTAAAAAGTGGTAATGAAGTGGGTGTAATAGGTTGAACAGGTTGATACAAGTGTACAACTGTTTGTGTTTGGATAGGTAGAATGGGCTTCCATTGACAAACATTCATGTCAACATTAGTTTGACCAAAAAGTGACTGGGTACTGTCATATTGGGTGACCAAAGGTTTCCCCCCAACATAAGGAGGATAATAAGACGGAAAATAATTTTCTCCAAATGCTGAGAGTCTAGTTGATATGGCACTTAAAGGAGTTGACCCAAAAGGACCGACTTGATACTGCCCTGATGATGTATGTAATGAATCAAGTCGTTCAGTACTAACGATAGGACTACCAATTAAAATGCCAGATGATGACATTGGAAAATACCATGAACATGAAGACGAACCAGAGAAAGTGCCATACAATGATTTGTAACTTGTTGGGACCGAAGGGCCACCATGCAAATATGACTCTAGTGAGGTTGTGAACATCGACAGAGTAGCGAGGGTAGGAGATGACGTAATTGGAATAGCAGACCCAACCGAATATGTTGGTTTAGACATGGTTGTATGACCAAATGTATACTCTTGAAAATAAATGGGAGATTGAATGGCAATAGGATCAACAAAAGCAGATGGAAACGATTGAGGAAAAGACTAATACAGGTAAAGGTCCCCCCACAAAATGCATTGGAGTTAAAGGTGTATCGTATTGTGGGATTTATTCAATCGTAATTAAAATAGGAGGAAGAACTTCACCGTCAGGCCCAAAATATATTTCAGATGGTTGACTGTGTGATATAGGAGTTTCAGTGGCTACAAAACTTTGTGGGATGACCAAGGTAGGAACAACTTCCGGTTGTTCAACTTCAGGATTCAGATTTTTTGGCAAAGAAGAGACAGGATTTGGATCAATTTGTGATTGAACAACGTCGGGTCTAGGAGGTATGGTCTCAATGATTGAATGGATTATGACCATGGGTAGCTATGAAGACTCCGTTTCGACAATAGTAAATGAACCGGGATGTGTGGAAACAATTTGAGCTAACTCTGGTTTAAAAGATGATGTTTCACCAGAGGTACAAATTGTACTTGATTCGACAGATCGCGATCACCTTTTCCTACCAGAAGTAACTTCCGGTGGTAAAGGTGGTTTTAAAGCTAATCTACGTGAATGATGGGGGATAAGATTTTGTTCTTCCATGATTACTGATTTAATATTTTATCCAAAAAACAAATAAAAAAAAAGAGGGTAAAGCTAGGCAAACAGGTTTACCAAGAAACTGTGAACTACAGAATACCTCCTGGCGAACCAAGAAGTACGGGCAGGTAATCTCCCCGAATGTTGTGTTCGGTGTATCACAATTTCAAGGTGGCCGACTTGGTTCACTATGGATGGATAACACCTAAAATTTTTCCTCCCAAATATACCTAAAGGTACATGGAGGCCCAAGTTTGTATTAGCGTTGTATGATGCGAAACCGCACAGTAAGAGCACCCCTTTATACTTATCGTACTGTAACACCACCCGATATACCCAAGAGTACATCGATGAGATAAAATATACTTATGTACGTGGAGTGAGGTATCACACTCGGAATGTATTGCAGACAAGTTAACGACAACTGCTATGTTTTACGATGATGGCACACGTCTCTAGCCTAGACCTTCTAAATGTTATCGTTATGGTTCCAATGCATTGTTAAGTAAATTGAGATTAATTTTATGTTGATCTTACTTAACAATTTTCCTTTCAAAGGTTCACTACGATGATGTATCTAAAATTCCTAAAATGCAAGCTAAGAATGATAAAAAAAACTTTCACTTTTCAGCTTTTTCAATGAAGAACCTAGCTACTAAGGGAAGAGAGCAAATAGTTCGTGAGAAAACAAATCAATGAAAAAAAAAAATCAATGAATCACAAACTAAATGCAGATTTCCTAATGTTCCTTTTGCAAAACAGACACAATCCTACATGCAAATGCAACTTTTTCTTTTCAATTTCCTTAATGTTATGAATGAAGAAAATAAACTAGGTGCACTAGATCAATAATTCAAATGCCTTTTACTTTCGAGAAACGAAGAATACAAATAAAAATTTCTCTTTTGAAGGAAAAACGAGGGTTTCAACAACAATTTCTCCTATCAAGGAAATGAAGATTTTACGACAATTTCCTATTTCGAAAGAAAATGATTCTTAACGCGACCATTAAAAATACTTTGAAATCAACTTGTCAATGATAAAGAAATTTTTTTTTAAACAAACATTGAACAAATTTTCAGCCAAAGGAGGAAGAAATATATAGATTCATTGGTCAATTGAGCATCAAACTTTTCATAACACAGTAGTAAAAAAAACTGAAGAAAGTTGCAAAGTCAAATTCAAGGGAATTTTGTCACTTTCAGGAGTCAATGCTGTCTCCAAGGGGAGACAGTGCTTTGCAACACAGGCTAGGAAGGGAGACAATGCTTTGCAAAGAACCGTGTCCAGTATAAGGGTGCATTGGGCATAATAAACAAAGAAAAATGCTACTGTTTAACTCACTGTATTTGCAAATTAGGCTCTCAAAAAGTTTAAAATTTATGTGTAACAACTACTGGGTGGATAAACAAAGAAAATCAGAGGCTAAAACACCTAGAACTAAGAGAAATTCTCCCCAGCGGAGTCGCCAATTTGTTGGGCCAAAATTGTGAATTACGGATAAATCACGCTTCCCTAGACAGGTGCTAGTCTAGAACAACATGTGAAAGACTATACGACTATTTCTCCTAACTCAGAATAGATACATAGAGAGGATTGGAGGCTTACTTGTTTAGTCACTTCCAAATGGCTCCTTCTGTCGCTTCCATTGAAACTTCAAATTCAAGGGTTTGTGAGATGAATGCTTCTTGCAAGAAAGAACACTAAAACAACATAAGATGCAATAATATAGATATCTATTCAAGCTACTTAGCTAAATTAGTAAAGCATAAACCATATACATTAACTAAGATCTTGCAATATGGAAAATCAAAGCCAATACAGATGCATACAGGGAAAAATAAGAAGTACTCTTTATTGATGATAGAAGGAGAGGTTACAACCTAGTGACTGATTTGAAGTGACCTTCTAGCAACGTTCCCAAGCCTCATCACAGTATAAATCTCTCCAGCAACAGCTTTACAAATCTAGCTCTCAATTGAAAATCCTCCAGCATTTCTCTACTCAAATTCTTCCTTCTCAAACACTTACATATGTGTTCAATTTATAGATGAACTGTAGGTTGTTTTGCAATTAATAACTTTACAAAAATAGGCAAGACATGTTTCCAGTTATTTATATGTCAAATGGACACTTGGATCTGAAGCTTGACACATGTGAACTCTTCTAGAAGTCACTGGCCAAGTGGAGATTGCGGAACAATGAGAATTTCGCTCCCAATGTGACCAATGCACCTGTGAATGTCAGGAAGTGATTTGCAGAGCAGCATTGCATGGGGATACCTGCATATGCAACACACTTAGGTCCCTTAGACCCTGCATTGGTGATCTCTCATATGCTAAATAATAAGTGTCAAACCATGGAAACCTTTGCTTGATGAAAGTCTTGCTTGATTTGTCTTGCTTCTTATCTTAGGGCATGTAGCAACTGAAATGATAGGGAATAGTAGACCCTTCATCGTCGGTCCTGGAGATGATGTTTAGTTAACCAGGTCATTGGGAATGGTGCCCAAATTAACCTATAACAGATTTGATAAGGTTGAGGTTATTTCAACGAACCCTAACTCGGAACGCAACAAAATGGTTCATTGAGCTGACAGGGGGGAAATTTTCTACTTTTGGTGAGTTGGATACTATGTTTTAAAACCATTTTTAGTTTCCTGTCTATTATGATGTCAAGATTGATCTCTTTGCCAATTTCTAGTAGGACAAAGCAACTCACATTTCTGATCATATTTAGGAATGGAGGAGAAGGAAGATGCTCATGAAAGCCCAAATTCTGAATGAGTTCCTTCTCGAATGGTTTATGAAATCTCTGCAACCATAAATCTCAAAGGATGTATCCCTTTCAGGGGTATTTTCTGAGGAACGAGCTATCTCTATGGCCCAACAACTAGAACTGATCTATTCTCAGTCTAGGGTCCTTAATAAGATCTTTCCGGATGCTCCTAATTCCAAGCGAGATTTAGCCAAAATGAAGCCTGGTCCTCATGCTGGAGGAATTAATGTACGATTAATAGTGGTACGAACAACCTGCTAAATCAATTGCATTAGTTGTCTATACAATCTGCTCCTTCTGGTTAGGTTGCGCCATAGGTGTCAAATCCTTCTTAGACCTTGACTATTAATGTCATTCAAAATTCTAACCCCAAAGGAAATAAAAAATCCGATGGGAAGAAGAAGGGACAGAATAATAAGAAGAAAGATAAGGATGGGAAGGGAAATGTGAACAGATCCAACGATCATGTTGGAGAGGGTAAGAGGGAAAATAAGAAGAAGGTTAATTTTCCATGAAAGTTATGCACTGGAGACCATATTACTCAAATCTTCCCGAAAATTCAGGATGCTCAATGCTTGTTAGCTCTGGAGGGTTCTTCTAGTTCCCAGACTGTATTGATAAACCCTTTTCCCCAAGGGAAACAACTTCTTGCTAGTGTGAATGCGAATACTAGAGCTCCCTCTGGGGGCAACCAGGAAGGGGAAATTCATAAAACATATACATGATGAGTGCTCACGTAGATATTGCTACGAGATCTCGTGATTATGGCGAATCTGAGTCTTTAAAAGCTAAAGGTGCTCCTAATAATGCTGAGCCACTCCATATCGAGAGGCTTGCAGTTGATTCTATACCTAGGATGTCGAAAGGGTTTACAAGGCATATGATGATCAATCCTAATGCCAAGGATGCCCAGAACTAATCGATTGTAAAAGATCTGGCTCAAAGTCCTTATGCCATGTCTGCATTAGAGGTACTCTAGTCGTGTCTTGCATAAAGGAGTGCATTGCTCACTAGTATTGGAGCTCTTGATCCAAAAAAATTTCTTATGATCACATTTGATATGTCGAATTTCAAAAAGAGACTTCCTCATCATATGGATTTTCAGATTAAGTCTACATATCAGAAGATCAATAGCTTACTAACAATAGTCGATCAGGGTGCTTCCACTGTGTGATGTCTATCTCATGCTAGAAGACTATTGGATCTCCTTCTGCTATCCCTTCTGCTACTCTTCTGACTGCATTTGATGGTCATTCTCACAGGCCACATGGCATTGTTCCAGCTCTACCCATCTGTGTTGGGGGTAAAAATTTCAATATCGAGGTTGAGATAGTTGATGCAAATCTAGACTACAACCTTTTGTTTGGGAAAACCCAGATTTATGAGATGGATGATAGTGCATCCTCATTATTTCACATTTTGTGTTTCCCCCACGAAGGGAGTTTTTTCACTATTGATCAGATGGATTGTTCTCATGTAGATACGAATGCATCTGCTGACTCGATTGTACCCTTCGTGAATGATACCAAGCAACCTGTTGAGAATTTGGGCATTGTAATGTGCTAGCACTCTGCCAGATTCCTAAGGCTAAAGGAGGAATCCCAACAGAGGTAACAACAGACCAAGCTTTTGACTTGGTAGCTCGCCCTACCAAGTTAGAGAGGGCTCTCTCGAAAAGGATCACAACAAGGAGGGCTGGAGATATTAGGGATTTTAGGCTAGATATAGAGTGCAGGGGGTTGTTTTGATTTTATTTTGTTAGGGAATCATTGGATGAAGAAATTAGGTCAAGAAGAGCTAGGTCATCGCAAATGAGATAGGGTTGCAGGAATTAATGGGGAAAGTTAGGCACAAGGATTATCACTTGAAAAGGATTGTGATGGAATGTTGTTGAGACTAAAATAAAGCTATGAAGATCATGGGAGATTTATTCTTCTTAGATAGATGAAAATGGAAAAAGTATGATCAATTATCCAAAACAGAGCATGTGCAAACATGTATTCTGATTATCTAACTTGTAAGAGATCATAACATAGAAATTAAGTGAACATAAATACAATAAATTCTAAGAAATCATACCGAAGAAAAGACAATCATAGATAGAAATACCACAAGTATCCTATAAAATAGCCGCAACTCCTCTTCATTAGCTGGCCAAACTGAGTACAAAAGTTCCTTGATGAACTAGCAAACATACAAACTAATTCAACCTTCACTAGTGTGAATAAAGTGGCTAAATAAACATAAAAACAAGATTCATTCATCCTTAGGGTTAGAATCCATGAGGTGAGGAAGATATCCACTAATTTCTGAACTGAAAATTGAAGTGTAGGATGGTCCGAGTGACTCACTCCTCGTTACATTCAACTGATTCATTATGACTCATAAATGACTTTTACCCGATGAATCTACCCTAGGTAAGTAATATCAAACATAATTACATTTTACCATCATTAATTACATTAGTATAAAAATAATTTCTTGAGGCAAAGTGAAAATTTCAGAGAAAATTTGAAAAAATAAGCAAATTGGACATGCTCCACTGTGCATTTACGCCCTCCATTAGTCATTTGTGCCCTCTGCATTTAGGGCCACATTTGGAGGCCTTCCCAGTGTCTAAATTAGGCCCAAGATGGCTTGTTGGAAAGCCCTACCTGTACTCTTTCTAAATATGCCTCAAGTTCTGAAAATGGAGGTCATTTCCCCCCTCAAAAAGTCCTTCTCCCAAGACTATTATTTGTGCAGTGCCTAGGTCAAAAAGGGGCAGAAAGGTAATTTTTTGATGGTTTCTTAAGATTTTCACCCATAAAAAATGAAAACCAAGGCTGGAAACATGATTTTATGAGATGCATGGGTCATTAGGAATCGAATTATGCCTTTATTTTCGTCAAAATGTGTCCCAATTATTTGCATAGCACCTAGGGCGTTGCTCAAATGCCCAATTTTATGCTAAATAATTATCTCAAAAAAGACAGATATTTTGAGATTTTGACAAAAAGTTAGAAAATGCCTCAAAATTTTTGGAGTGGGTTATGATGATATGTCTAAGCTTGAAGGGATGCCTTAGCAAGAATGTCCAAATTTTTCTTCTCCTCCATATTCAACTTTTCAATTTTGGCATTAGATGTTTTGAACTTGGCCAATGCAATTTTCTCTTTTTTGGCATGGAGATTGACCTTGCTCCTCAACAAGTCATTATCCTTATTTTCCATTTCTAGCAGCTTCTCCAAGTTTTGATTGGATCTATCAAGCCATGGTTCCCTATTCTTATTGACCTCTATAGCAAGCTGCTCGTTTAAGGTAAGATGATCAACAAGCTCAGCTGCCCTTTGTCTCTCTAGATCTAGAGCTCTTTTCATCCCTCTAGTTCTAGGTCTCTGTCTTGGTACATGTTCTTCTTCATCATCAAGCAAGCCATACCTCTTCACTGTTTCATCTATCATGCCTTTGGCCTTTTTAGCCTCCCTTTGAGTAGTGAAGTACTTAACCTCATCAATGACCTGTTTGGTCTTCAACTGCTCATTTTCTTGTCAAGGAAGTGTATAAAATATATAACTGTGTCAAGATTAGTTTGAAGATCACTAATATTGGAATCCTTACTTTTGATAACATCATTTGTGATTTTTTCATTATCATCCCCATCTAGGTCAACAATCTAAAATTCTTGCTTGGTTTCATGATGGTCCTCCTCATCATGAATGAGTGGCTCAATGACCTTCTCTTTACCTTTATCCACTTGATGTGTTGATGTAGAAGGAATGGCCCCTTTCACTCCAAGTGAAGCAAACACATTCCTATAGCCTCTCTGGAAGGTTTTTGGCAATGGCTCAACCTCAACCATACTAGCCCACTTAAGCTCAATGTCATCAATCCTGCTAGGTGACCCAAAATCATGATGAGATGGAGTTGAAGGAGGTGAAGGGGACTGATCTGATGATGATGAGTGATTCATGGGTTGAGATGAAGGGAAAATTTTGTGCATGTTGAATGGATGGCTCAATGAAAATATCATTGGCTATGAAGGTGCTCCATGCAATGTTCAGTTGATTTAGATGGTGGAGGAATGTGATTTTTTTGAGGGAATGATGAAATAGGATTCTCATTTGTTGTTCATATTCTTTCTTCTAGGAAATGAATGCCATCTTCTCTATACTCTGAAAAAGATAATAGGGCATGTTAAGCATCCTTACCCTAGTGAAATGCATCAAGATTCGGATGTGATAGGAATAGAGTCTTGAAAATCTGCCTTCACATGAAAAATATTTCATTATAATCTTCATCATTGGTGCATATATGTCCAAGAGGTGTGAAAAGGGGAAGAACATATTTTTTTTATTTTGGTTTCCTATTTTGAGGAAGAAGTCAAAATATTGTTTCTTTAACCTACCTTTCTTGAACCATTTCTCCACAACATTTGGGATCCATGTAGCATTTGAAATGATAGTAGTACATAAGGTAAAAGTGACCCCAGCTAATTTAAATTGGTTGTCATGGAGTCTAGATATGAAAAGTCTAGTTAGCATGGGGTGGTGTTCAACCCTCTGAATTTTCTTACAAAAATCATAATAGCCAACATGTTTGAAGCATGTGACAGTCAATGGAGAAGCTAAGAGTTCCTTAGTGTTTGCAGGCTCAAGTCTCAGCACTCTTCCTCCTTTATGTGGCCTCCTTGTCTATGTTTCCTCTCCTTCACTGAATGATGTGTTTTCCTCTTATGTTTCCATGGTGTTTTTGTTAAAAACCTAGGGATTTACGAAAGGGAAATGGGAAAGGGAGATGGGAAATGAAAGATGAGGAAGATGGTTGATAGGGATATGTGATATGGGGAGGGGATAGGGAATAATGTTTAGGAATATGAGGAATGGGGAAGGGAAAAGGAATGAAAGAGTGATAGGAATTGGGATTAAGGAGCCTAGGTTAAAATAGCACCTAGGGCTTTAGGGTTTTAGGAACTAGTAGCTTATGGATATGGATTATGATAATAGGGATTAGGGAATGAACTTTAACAATGTAAGGATGGTATTGAGTGTAAGGAAAATGAGATTTGGGAATTATGAGTGTAAGGGAGAAAAAATAGGTTTTCACATTCAAGAAGACACCAAATTACCACTTCAACTTGAAAAACATCAACACATAAAATTAAGAAGGTGTTTTGTGATGGCATGTACCTCTTACTGGTTTTCTAGAGATCAATGAATGAGTGGAGGAATTTTGAAGGCAATTTCTGATCACTTGGAAACTTTGTTGAGCTTGCAGGTCATTTGCGCCCTCGACAAGCTATTTGCACCCTCCTCTAAGTATTTTTTCCATAAGAAACACATTTGTGCCCTTCTCAGCACATTTGCACCCTCCTCAGCACATTTTTGCCATCGACAACACATTTGCGCCCTCCTGAACGTATTTGCATCCTCCTGAATGTATTTGCGCCCTCGCTTCAGGATTTTCACCCTCATTGTTGAAGTTACGCCTTAAATAGAGAATTTTTACCCTTTAATGAGTATTTTTTCCCTTTCCTACACATTTTCACCCTTGCCTACACATTTATGCCCTCTGCTGAGTATTTTCACCCTCTCAGTGCCAAGATTTTTTCCCTCACTGTGTTATTTGTGCAACACCTTTTTGAAGACCACATTTGGAGGCCTTCCCGAACTCCAAATTGAGACCATGATAGCTCATTGGAAACCTTATCCTATATTATTTCCAAATATTTCTTTATGTTGTTATAATAGACTTGATTTGACCTGTAAAAATTGATTCTCCCAATACTGGTAAAAAATTGTAGAATGAGGATGCAAAAATGTAGTGTGCTAGTGTAGGAAACTGTGGGAGGCCTTATGCAACTCCCAATTGATATCAAGATAGCTCATGGGAAATATCTATCTATCTAGGTATCATTTGACATATCAAGAAAGTCATATGGACACTCCAGCTAGGAGAAAACTTGATTTTCCGAAGATCACTCCAGAAGTGCTGAAAACTTCTTGTATCACCTCTATTTTTGACATTTCTCCCAAACCATGATATATGTGTAAAAATGGAAGGAAATTTTTATTTGGTGACATATTATGGAAAAAAACCTCTCCCATCTTTCTCCAATTCATCTTTTTTTGGTCAGAAACATACTTTGAAGCAAAACTGGCCCTATGAGTGAAATGATTTGACTCTTGGAATGGATTTTTGAAAAATGATGGAGACATGATGTTTATGAGCTGAAATTATCTCATACCTACTGATAATACCTTTCATAAGCCTCATCTTCTCAAAATTATTTGATTCCATAGCAAACCCTAGCTCAGGGGGAGAGGAAATTAGGGTTTGTTGTAGGAAAAATAGGGGATTTGAGAAATTTGTAGGAATGAAGGGGTTAGGGGCTATATAAATTATTGGAAAAATTTTGGGGCATAGGGATAGATGTTAGAGAGTAGGGAAAAGTGTAATTTAAAGGATTGAGCTAGGGGAAGGGGCCTAAAATGGAAAAACACATGCCTAGTCTAGAAAAGTGTCAAATTGTAGCAATATGCTAGGGCTTGTGGAAAAATGATGATTTTGAGGGATAGGAGTGATGGGAAGTGTTTAGGAAGGCATGTTAAGGATAGGGGAAGGTGTAATAGCATAAAGATACAAGTATTTTTTATTATTTAACCATGGAAGTCATGAAACCAAGAAAAATGCCCTCAAAACCCTAGGAGAGGGAAATGAGATTTCCAGGTACAAATGAGAGACAAATATCGTAAAAACAAAGTCACTTACTTGGAAAAGATAGTTTGGAACATCAAATTGTTGAATACCTTTGACTATCACTACTCCATTAATGATGGCACAACATGGAAGAATTATCTGAATGATGACCATGATGACTATGGGACTCTTTCAACAAGGAATTAACTGATCATGATGATTTCTATTAACCATGGAGGTGAAAGGAGTAGTAATGACCTCAATACCCTAGTCATGGTGGAAGAAGAAAACACTTAACAATCTAAACCAATGAACAAATTTTTATTTTGAGTCTCGATGAAATACTAAAAATTTGAAAAATACTGAGACAAATTTAGAAAGATGATACCTATTTGATCACTGGTGACAGGAAAACTTGACTGTAACTAATAGAATGTATACATCGTTGATGGGTACTTTTGATCTTCCGCCTCCTTCGGTTCATATTTATGTTATCTCATCCTCTAGGGTTCCTACTCGAAGAGAGTTCTTTCAAACTCATTATTTTTCGGACCCTTGGACCTTGCCTTCTCCTACCTCCACATTAGAGGAAGGTCAAGTCTGTGGAATGTCATTTCCTATGTTTGCAGTTGATATTTCCTATCAATCTATTGTTGACTCTGCAAACTCCATTCCAGTTTCTCTTTCATCGAAGGAATTGGATGCAGATGTGGCTCTGACTTGGACTCTTAGTTCATCTTCTGATCAGGATTTCCTTGATACCACGTCCATTTGAAGAGGCCATCCTTGAAGAAATGGCTGGTGTAGAAAGACCATGGGATGATTTGCATCATCGGTCCTATTTTCTACCAGACTTGTGAGAAGTTGAAACAAGTTTGGCTAGCCTTTAGTCTTCTAGTATTGTTCACCGAATCTTGAACCCCTTAGCACCAGCATAGATTTTTGTTGAAGGGAACATGGCTATAATTTCTGCTACTAACCCGATGAACATCTCTAAAGATCCCAACATCATTGAGAATGTATTCATTGGAGTTTAATGTTCCCCTGAAGAGATTCAGACTTACACAGATATCTTTCGAGAATTTCGGGATGTGTTTGCTTGGTCTTATGAGGAAATGCCTCGTATAGATCCATCTATTGTTTGGCATGAGATCAAGACATACAAAAATTCTAAGCCTATTCGACAGAAGCTTCATCTAGTCAACCATAGGAATGCTACAGCTATTAAGGCTGAGGTTGAGAAGCTGGTAAAGGAGGGTTTCATATACCCCATTCCATTAACTAAGTGGGTTTTGAATCCAATTTCTATGGAAAATAACTAAGGAACGATACGAGTTTGCATCGATTTCAGGGATTTGAATAAGGCATGTCTTAAAGATGATTACCCCACACCATTTATATATCAAATTATTTATGAGTGTGCGGGGAATGAGTTTTTATCCTTCATGGATGGTTTCTAGGGATATAATTAGATCACTATCCATCCTGAAGATCAACATAAGACTACTTTTATTTTCCCCTGGGGTAATTTTTCTTGCAATTTGGAGCTACGCTTCAGTGGGCTATTTCCTAAGCCTTCCATGAAATCAATAATATTATCAAAGCGTATTTGGATGATTTAGATGCTTGTTCTTGAAAGATAATTGATCATCCTTCACACCTTCATCAATTTTTTGAACGATGTCATTATTATAAAATTCGGTTGAATGCTAATAAGTTTGTTTTCACTGTCACATCCAGTCAGTTGTTTGGATTCACCATGTCAACTGAAGGGATTTATGTAGATCCCTTCAAGGTCTAGGAAATACTTTAGTTGCCTCCCCTGTCTTCAATCTGTCAACTTCAAAGTCCTCAAGGTAAATCTAATTTCTTACAGATATTTATCGTGAATTATGCCGATGTTACAAAGGGATTTATGAGGCTGTTAATCAAAGGAGTTTCATTTTCCTGGGATGACTTTTCCCAATGCTCGTTCGATGCTTTGAAAAAGGAATTGACCTCTGCTCCATTACTGATTCCACTCAATTATAGCAGAGATTTCCTCTTGTATCTCGCTACAGCAGAATCTACCATTGGTATGGCTCTAGTTTAGGAAGATGATGCTCTTTTTGAGCATGTTGATTACTACCTTGGTCGAGGCTTGGTGGGTCCTGAACTCCGGTATTATCCAATTTAGAAATTAGCTTCGGCAGTTGTCCATGTTGTCCAACAGATCAACCATTATATCCTTCTTTGTAAAACTTATGTTTTGGCAACATTTAATCCATTTCAATTTTTTCTTAGTAGGTGAGTGATTGGGGGAAAATACAATCGATGGATTGTAATTTTGCAAGAGTTTGATCTCGAATTCCTGTCTGCCAAATCCAAGAAGTCTTTGGTATTTGCAGATTTGATTTCCAAGTTGCCCTATGGAGATGACATTGTTTATGAAGAGTCATTCCTTGATGAACATCTTTTCCTCATTTCTTCAAAGGATCCTTGGTATGGAGATCTTATTGTTTATATCTAGGCTAAGAATTTTCCCTTAGGTTTTTCGAAAGATGAGCATCGAAAGTTGCGTCACTTAGCTAAAAATTATCTGATTATCGGTGACACTCTATATTGTCGCGGGGTCGATTCGATCCTTTGACGTTGCTTGAATCTCGAAGAAGTTGAGGTTGTGCTGAATGATTTCCACAGTGGAGCTTTTAGTGGTCATTTATCTGGGCTTGTTATAGCCCAAAAAATCTTGCGTGCATGATAATTTTGGCCCTCGATTTTCAAAGATTGTCTTGAGGCGGTCAAAAAGTGTCATCCTTGTCAAGTCTATACTTGGAAGATGCGCGCTCATCCATCTCCTCTATTTCTTGTTGTCTCTGTCTTTCCATTTACAAAGTGGGGTATTTATTATACTACTTGTAACCTGCCTTCGACAAAGGGTCATAAGTACATTATTGTAGCAATAGACTACTTTACGATGTGGGCTGAGGCTATGCCTACTTTTGCGAATGATGGTGAGACAACAACCCTATTTCTATTTAACCAAGTCATTTATCACTTTGGTATCGTCAAAGAGATTTTCATTGACCATGGCAGTCATTTTCATAACAATATGATGGTTGAATTGGCTATCAAATTGGGTTTTTGGCAGGAGCATTCATCCCCATATTATCCTTAGGCCAATGGGAAATTTGAAGTCGTAAACAAGTCCTTGAAGAATATAATTCAAAGGACAATTGATAAATCTATATCCAATTGGCATGTCATGTTGTACCCTACACTTTGGGCATACCAGATGTCTGTAAAGACTGCAACCGGTTTCACTCCATTTCAACTAGTTTATGGGCTAGAATCTATATTTCCTATTGAATGTGAAATTCCTTCCCTTAAGATGGCAGTTAGGCTTCTTCCTGAAATTTATAGTCTCGAAGAATTCCTTGTCCATATAGAACATATTGATGAGCAGCGCCGAGATGCAGCTACGATGAATGAGGCTCATAAGAAACGAGTGAAGGTTCAGTATGATAAGGCAATCAAGCCTAGGGTTTTCTCTAAAGGTGACATTGTCTTGGTTTATGCCCAAGAGAAGGATGCCTTGGGGGAAGGCAAGCTCAAATCCATGTCGTATGGCCCCTTTATTGTTAAAAAGGTTTTGAAAAGGGGAGCTTATGCCTTGGTTGATTTTGATGGAAAAAAACTTGCAGAGCCTAGAAATGGGCTCTATCTGAAGAAGTATTATGCCTGGGCTTTGGCCTAGAATTTTCTTTGTTGTATATTTTGTATTTTTGTACATGTCTATTTATCAATTTTTGGTGTGACTTTGATGATTTTGATCTACTTTGGCAGGTATTATTGGACGAGATGAGTCATTTTTCCTTTGTCATTGGTGCTAATAGACATACTCGGAACCTTGCTTTGGCGGCTTGGGTAACCCACTATCCATCCGGTCAGTTGTTAGTCTCAAGGGGTGTATGCATTGGTCCATAATACATTACAGTGGTCAACCTACTCTCAGAAGCAATATGTCTCGGTGTTGATTCGTAAGTAGTTTACTTGGATTCACAACTAGTGGTTTCACAATTAAACAACAACTATCGTGTCAGAGACATATTTTTACATCAATTATTTTTTAGAGTGCATTTTTTACAACGTTCATTTCAATTTATTATGTTCATTCACATTCCTCTATCTGATAATTGGTTAGCAAAGTCATTAGCTAATCAAGAACTTGATTAACACATTAATCATTCAATACTTTAAAAATATCAAAAACATCATTCATCATTGTACATTTGGGACAATCACATCATATAACACTGCTATGTACATATATATAGATCAGAGTGTGTCCAAAATATACAAAAATTGGACCATAATGTCTTAAAACGTTAGGGATTATGCCCAATCATGTCTGTCATTAAAAAATAATAATACAGTCATCCGATGAAATCTAACATCTATCCCTGAGTGCCCTACCCATAATAGGTGTTCTGAAAGAACACAATGAGAGTAGCTACGCGTCAAAATGACCGCTCCCAGTCCTGTGGTACTCCAAACACTCTCCTCTGGATAGACTCAGGAAGATCCTTTATGGTTTCCATGGGTACTTGGCGAGTCAGACTCTCCAAGTTTCTCTGGATGGCATGGAGGGTTCTCCCCAAGTCTTCAGCATCATCCGCCTCTCTTCTGCGGTTCCTGTGTCTTGGGAAACTCTCATGTCTCACCAGTCCCATGTATACATCATGATCATTAAAATTTTGTAAGTCATATTTTCTTATCAAAAACATTTTTCATTTTCATATAATTTGGAAAATAAAAAAATTATATAATAAAAAAAAAATCATTATGCAATATTACCAATTGCACCCCATGTTGCACCAGGTGGAAGAAACAAATATGGATCTACTCTAAATTCCATCCCAGCATAGGGATAGTCCTCTACTAAGATGACATCTTCTCCCCACCATTGGAAGAACTCACCATCCCATGTAGTTCGGGGGACCTCACCTCCCCCTAGTATCTTCATCATGTCTGCCATCTAGATATTCACAGATCATGAGGGCTACTGATAGTTGAGATGACCTTGGGATGAAGCCCTGGGATTCTCTCAAAGAAGAATGTCAGCATAATGGTTCCATATCCAAAATGTTTTTTTTTTCTTGTCGGATAGAAGTCATTTGTTTCTTCATATTTTCCAATAAGGTTGTGCACTAATCATAGAGTGTGGTCAAGCACTCCGCTGCTAGACTCATGTGGGTTCGTGAGGCCTGGTGAAGGGATGATGATCCTACCACTCTACCAATAATGAAAAGGAGGATTTTCATGTAGAAGTCTCGTACAACTTTGATTGGGATTTGTGTCCCCACCTTCTTTGCACCATCAACATAGTACACCTGGACATAGTCATCTACATTACGCCCTCCTGTGGGCTTACCATGAAAATCAACTGGTTCCCCCCTCCGGTAAAGTCCAGTTATGAAATAGATATCTTCCAACTCAATTATTAATTTCATATGGTCTATTATGAAACAATATTCATTCGGATCCCAATAATTAACCAACATCTCGAGAAATCGAGTGTTAGTTTTCATATTTGGCATTTTGAAAAACTTCAACAATCTGCATCCTCGAAGGATATCCAATGATTGTTGGTCCTGCATGACCTCATTGTCTATCGCACTGTGCTCTCTTTCCCTCTAATTGATAGTCATCCTGAATCATTTCATCAATTGACCAATTAGAAATCAATTTTTGAATTCCGCTCTATGCATATGCGACTTCATTCGAACACAGTTGCGTCTATACATGAGTTCCTCATGATGACCTCGTGTATACACAAAGGGTTTTAGAAAAAAAACATATTTTCCTATGGTCAAAAATCGCAAAATTTGTTTGAAATGAAAATGAAATTGACAAACAAGCTGAGTATGAGGTTTACCTAATTGATTTGAATCGATTCAGTGGTCAGTTACTCCATTTGCAAGAAGGGGTTTTTTTCTCTAGAGCTCTTTCTCCACTTTATTCAACATAAATGACCAAATGTGAGTCAAAAATGCTTATTTATGCCCAGAATTGAATTTTTTTTGTAAATTTTGTTTGTGTCTATTTTTCAAATTTTTTTAAAGTTGTTTAACCTTTTGGCTTGTAAGTGTCCAGAAAAGTTATTTTCAGGTCCATTCTGGTGATTTTGAGATATTTCCAAGTTTTCTTCGGATCCATGACCGCTAACCTGTCATGGCAGGTATTTGATTCTAAACTAGCATATAGGTTAGGGAATTCACTTTATGTTGCACTTATGCATACTAGCCTCTATTCTGAATGATTTCCATAGGGTCGACCCCATCATATTATGACTATTTAACCAATTTCACTCGCTAATTTTTAAATCATTATATAATGGTAGAGCCATTATTTACATGGGATTCCTAGTTAGTTGCTTGCTAGCATTTATTTCTCATGCTACAATCTGTTTAGGCTCAAGAGTACTCTTTAGTTCCGTCATGGCTTAAGCGTTGAAGCTTAATTCTTATTCTTCTTCGCTATATTTATTCTGACCATATACCTTAGAGGCTCCCATTTTATTGTTGAGTTGTATTGTTGCATTTCATATTCACCACTTATTTATCTTGGCCTTTAGCCGGCTTCATTTGGACTCATGTTTAAGCCATCATTTGACCATTTATTTTTGCACAAGTTAACCATGCAATCACTTAGCCTTCGCAACTTGACACCTTTACCCATGGATGGAACACTCCTTTGAGTGTCACTTACCAGTTTTCCCCACCTTGCATTGAGCATAGGATTGTTCCTATCCCAGGAATTAGTGCATTTGTTCACCGACACTCGGTCTATCCATTGTACTATAGGCATTCTTTTATTCCTTTTCAAGATTTGAAATATGAAAAATACAATATATATATATATATATATATATATATATATATATATTTGAAAAAGAGTGGGAATAGGACAATACTTCCATATTTGATGGCAACTACAGATTCAGTTGTGTCGCCCTTGAACAAAGCACAAAAAAGCTAAGTCTTTTCACCATTTGGGATGGTTTTAGTTTTTGACTTAAGAGAATCCATAACCTTGTTATCAAGTTAGTACTCCCCCATTTGGTTATCTATTCCAATCATATGGAGGGTTGGTTTATGCCCCCTACATGACAAACTGATACAAAGTTATCATTTGTTGCCATAGTCAAAATGAGTCATGATTTTGTTCAAGGGAATTTAACCTGAGTCAGCCTTTCTACGGTGTATCTTAACTCATTTTTCAGTTGTTCATCCTGGTTTGTCAGTATCATGTTCTATCATATCAACTATTTGGTCCTTTGCTCGTGTTGGTTTGAGAATGTCTCCATTGACTTCTTGCTAGCAGGTTTCTCTCTTATCGACTTCGACATATTTCTCTAAGAGTAAACCTAGAGCTGCACCCTGGTCCTATTTACATCATTGATAGGTGACCTTATGCTCATCATTTGACCAACATCATGGGTCTTTAATTGAGTGGTTTCCTTTTTGTTTGACTTCAGCTTATATTATCACACCTGGGATTCTAGTACCATGATTTACATTTGACCCTATCGGTGGATATCTCGCCTCTTTGTCAGCTTTCATTATTGGTTGGTTCAGAGGGTTTGTGTCGTGTGTTAGCTACATTTTATGCTTACCAGAAACATACTTCAGGTTGGCTACTAAACTTTTATTCGTCTGATTCCTTCCAAATCTTGGCTTGTGGGTTACACTCGCGCTGGAATGATGTGGGATGCCTTAATGCCTTCCTTCCAGCGGATATTTTCCCATCAAATCTGACTCATTTCTTTGGGAATAAAGTCTAAAGTCCTTTTTCCAATACCTTAGGGTTTGCAGTCATCTATGGCAGACTCCTTCGCTATCGACAATGAGAATACATCAATGTATCTTGATTGATAGATTCTCTCAAGTGTTCGACTTCAACTCAATTATTCACACTTGTTAGATTGTATTGGGGTGCCTTTACACTCATTATCATTATCGGTGGGTTGTCTCACGTTTGTTAACGATATACATAAATGACCGGTAATCAAACGATTTCTCACATGGTAGACCTCAACTCATTTATTCCCATTATGTAGAATTGTGGCATGGTGATCGGTGAAGACCTTCGGTTTGGATCAACATGTTTTGGTTCACTTTGACAGCTCCTTCAGTTTTCTGCTAGTGACACCATCCACCCTAATATGTTGCAGTTTCATCACAACAACATCTTATATGTTGGAACCCGAGTTGCGTGTTGTACCATTTGTTCCACCACTTATTATTGGTACTTGGAGATTTAGCTGTGAATTCAATGATCATATATCTATGCAATATTATTCATTAGTCTTTTATATGTGATACTTGGACATGATTTTGACTTGTACTTCCAGGCAGTGATAAGATGATTCCCTATGTACTTTACATTTTAGATATACTTATACACATATTGGATCTACTCCATACTTGATATGTGAACATGCTTTTATTTCACTGATAATGAGTATGCCCACCTCATACTTGAGCTATCTTTCTAATTTCTATCACTGGTTTTTGGTAGGCTCAAATATGGTGAAGTCCTCTCTAGTCCTCGCAAGGTTCTTTCTATGGACATAATACATTTCAGCCATCATGTACCTCTTCTGACCTCATATATTAGGGGGTATCTATTATACCATCATGTATCACCTCTATATACTTGATGACTTATGCATTGTCCTTGGGCAGCACTTCCATTCAGACTTGGTTACACTTCTCAAAAAAAAAAAAAAATTAAAATCCATACGTGACTCTGCTCAGCTTTTTCTGTGTGCACATGCGGGTTTATGGTTTTTTCCTGTAACTTAACCACCCCATCTCGTGGCCTAAATATTCCCCAACTGAAAAAAATAATTTGAGGAAGTATAAATACACCTCAAGGGAATGGCATAAGGGAGGAGAGAGAGAATATTATTAATATTATAGCCTGTTATAGCCCTGATCAAGTCTGATATTTCCCTTGTGCCTCCTGCACTTTCCAGGTTCAAGAAAATTTTATTTCCTTGTGATGATCACCCTCATTCTATGTGACATCCTTTGTGCACCATTTATGGAAGAAGCTTTGTGAGGCTAGGGCTGGACAAATCTGAAGGAAAATTTTTTTCAAGGTCGTGGAAGATCTCAGGTGATTTCTCTACAATTTTCTATACATGTTATCAATAAAAGAAGTATCATATTGTTCCTAATGTTCATGTGTTATGTGTCTCTTATACATGCTTAATAATATTGAATAGTTTATTCCATGTTATATTTATAATATTATATATGATAATATGCTGACATCTAGGACATATATGCTTTGCAACTAGTTTTTCTGCTTGTTCTTAGCTGATTTGCAGGTTCTGGAGCATGAGGAGAAGCAGAGGGTTTTCACCTTATGGGATCGACCTCAAATGAAGGATAAACGGGTAAGGTCCACAATCCTCATTTTATAGTTTAAATCATAAAAATTTGTAATTAGAGTCCTTCTTGTGATGACATGCCATCCACTCTATAAGGTCCCTCAACCAAAGGCCTTACGGTAGATTTTCCCGTAACACTAATCGAGGACACAAATTTATGCTCTTTCATCCTATTTGAGCTCACAGAAAGAGGAATTGAGATTGAAAGCTCCCTGGGTTGAGGAAACTCTATAAAATTGGATAGGGTGTGATCCTTATACTTGAAGTAAGTAGATCTTGCCTATTGTCACTATAGGGCATGTGTGTGATACTTGTCATTTATGATAAGTCATTATCTATAGGGGCCCTTGTTTTGAAATTAAACGATTTTGAGTCTCGGGTAACAAATGGCAGAGCGCATCCACGGTAGACAGAGACTTGTCACGGTTGCGAAGAGCTGGAGAGAAGGTGGCACGTAGTTGTAGGAGCTAGCACAGATGGCAGAAAGGAGCAACAATAACAAACAAAAAAACTCCCAGTGATCAGGGAGATACAACAAACAACAGAGCGGAAAAGAAGGGAAAGCCGATAGTCACGTTGGCAAAGGAAAAAATAGGTAGTCGGCCAACGTAGACGCGAGGTTGGCATAGTAGGGTGCAGCGGAAAGCAGAGGAAGGGAGCCACAGGAGTGCTATGTTCATTCTATTCTATCTCTCTATTCATTCTGTTCTGTTCTATGTGAGGATATTGTAATCAGTCCTGCCAGGATCACTCTGAGGGGAAATGTAGCTGTCCACTACTGTTAATGCAATATATTCTTATCTGGGTTTGATGTCCTGAGTTTTGTAATGTGTATCTAGTTAAGATGAATGTATTGGTCACTTTAAATTTTGTTTTTCATCCTAAATATGTTCATGAGGAGTATCTTGTGCAAAGTAGGTAAGCCTATTCGAAGCACTCAATTCTGTTTGTTTTATTCTACAGTTATGCTAGGTCGATATGTGATCTGCTCCTAATCATACTAAGGTCATGACACACCTCGGGTGAGACTCTCTACCCTTCGAAGTAGGGTGAAAATTCTGGCATTGTGCTAGACTATTGCGGAAACCTTGTTGGCCTCCATCTTGAACCTGGGTCCTGCCCAAGAGACCTTCTTTCTCGCCAACAAATGGTTCCATTTCTAGGACACCGAATTTCATTTAGGAGCTAGATCATGGTATCACAGATTTTTGAAAGGGAAATACAAAGCTGGTGAGATAACCACCTAGATCAATTCATAGAAAAACAAGCTAAGTTAAGACAACAGAGGGAGAAAATTATTAAGGATCGGGTTCTATTCTCTGAATCTTCCAGTGATATCTACGAGATGTTCTGGGGAAATTTTCCAGAGGAAATATATAATTGGTTGCGAAGACTACAGGCCAAGACAGTCCAAGGAAACTCACGGAAGATCTGTCGCAAGTGGCTGCACGAGGATCTGGTAGCCCTCCATCGGTTACATACCGATTTGACTCAAGCTATAGATTTCTGGGTACAATCTACCTTGGAAGGATACGTAGTGGAATATACAGCGGATTACCAGTCCTTTTCAAAAGCAGAAGACGTGTTTAGATCCAGATTACGAGAAGAGTTGTTGAAGGAGATTCCTGTGTGGATTAAAACTTTAATGGTAGATGAGGGGTTGATGGAGTTTCAAAAATATGAGATGGAGACTTAAACCTCCAGTAGTGGGGGAAGGAGCTGAGGGAGAGATGCTACAAGTAAGTTGGAAAGGGGAATAGGTATGTGGATGCAGAGACCTCCAATAGGTTGAGGGAGCGACAAGCACATCGGAGGGCACAAATAGTTGAGAAGTGGCGAGAAAGGGTGATGAAGGAGTTGGAGAAGAAGGAAAGTAATTAAAAGGATAAGGAGAAGGCGCCTCAAATGAAAAAAGAGATGGAAGGTCACATGGGTTCCCAAGAAATAGGAGGGACCATCAAGGAAGTTCGGCAGGTGTATGGGAGCCCAGCCCAAACCGAGAAGGGAAAGAATTCCAACGAGGAGGATGCACGCCCCGAGGAGATGTCTGATTTGGAGTTACATGTTGTGATGGAGAAAATATTCAGAGATGGGCCAACACCCATAACTCAAGGCAACTCTATTCCCCAAAGTTCAAGTAGCTCTAGTCCCGACCTTCCCCTGGTACTCTATCAGCCACTAGGTGAAATTTTTGTTTAGTTACGAGAATTCAACAAGTTGAATAGTGTTAATTCTACATCAGGAATACACACTAGCAGTATTGGTAGTAATAACATTTCATAGCCGGGAACCCGGGGTTTTATTTTAGTAACACCCACAAAAGGAAGCATGGTGGGATCATTTACCCAATACCCAAAGTTCTCTGGGAGGGGTAACGATGATGTGGAACAACATTGGTACCTCTGCAAGGCCATATGGAGGGCTCAGTAGACACGAGAGGTAGGTAAGTTGATCGAGTTTCAAACTACTCTCAGGGAGAGAGATCTACGCTGGTTCATTAAATGGTCCAAAGCTCATTAGAACCCGGCGATAGACGATGTAAAGAGAGAATTTGTTAAAGAATTCAAGTTACCCCAAACAGATTAGCAAAGTTTGTTAGAGATGTGGGAGATTAAGCAGTGAGAATGGGAGACTGCATGGGATCTGATGATAAGATTCAAGGATGCGATTGGAAAAATGAGTTACCCAATCGATCTGAATCATCAAAGAGATTGGTTCATCAAGGCCCTTCTTCCATTAACAAGAACTTCTTTAACACAATAGAAGATCGACACATTACAAGATGCATTGGAGCAAGCTATGAAGATAGAGGCCATGGTGGGATATCCGCAGGAGGTCAAAGGAGGGGCCACAGCTCAAGACCCTTCCATATTGGGATTACAACTTCAGATAGATAGTCTAACAGAAAAGTTGAAAGAGATTCAACCAATGCAGCCGGCAAAGCCAAATGTATGGTGTACACACTTTCTGATGGAGGGACACGTGGTAACTGAATTTCTAAGGCTGTGGGGCCAGAATGTGGGGACATCAGCAGCAGGGGCACAGCGAGCTCCACCAGTAGGAGGAGTTGCGCAAATAAACAATTAAGGATTATATCCGCCACAACACCAATATCAAGTGTTCCCCGCACAATAGAATCAAGCCACAACAGAATATTGTGAGATATGCAAAAGCATTGGTCATCCGCCCCGCCTATGGCCAATCTTGCAAAAATACTCCAACATTCCGAACAAAATATACTATGAGTTCTGTGCTTCCACAACACACAACATAGAGTAGTGTAGAGCTCTGGATGCATTAGTGGAATAATTGGATAGGCCTTCATATAGAGTGAATGAGGCTCCCAGGGTACGAGGGGGAGGCATGAGAGGAGGCTAAGCTGGAGGAAGAGGACCAGTACGATGTTACAACTGTGACCAAGAAGGCCATGTAGCTAGGGAATGTCCACTTCCTAGAAGACCATGGTGCTCTCAGTGTAGAGTTAACACACACGCAACAAAAGACTACCTAGAGTTAATTAAAAGATGGGAAGAAAGAGCTAAAAAAAGAGGAACAAATCTAGTAAATGGAGAGCCAAGAATAATAGAGGCTCAATCTATGCAGAATGTAGCCATAGTGACATGAGGAGGAAAAAGAACCGGGGAAGATGCACAGAATATAGACTCGATAAAACTGATAAGGCCAGCATCTCCAAAGCCAATGTTCAAGCCAGAAATACAAAAGCAATACTTTAAAGAAGCAGTGGAAACATTTTCCCAACTTGGGGGAAGCAAAGGCATTAACTTATCACAGCCCAAGGTAGATAAGGAGAACTAAGATAGTACAATTACTACGATTGAAGAATGGTTCCGGCTATTTCTAAAAATTGTTACCAATGCACCAATGCTGGAGCAATTGAAGTAGAACCTGGAAATGGTGGTTCGGGAGACCACAGAACCAGGGGAATCAAATGAACAAACACAAAAATACATACAAACAGTCAAAAGAAATAATAGAAGATCAGGGAAATAATTCCGGTGAACATTCAAGTTGCGGGATTCCAAATTAAGAACACAATGCTTGACCTAGGGTCTGATGTCAAATTTTTTCCAAGAAATACATGGGAAGCATTGGGAAGACCGAAACTGGCATATTCACCAATCCAACTTTGCATGGCCAACCAATAATACATTGTGCCCATAGGCAGGCTATAGGAGGTCGAAGTCAGTGTTGTAGGGGTTAAGACATACAAAAACTTCGACGTAATAGATATTATGGGGGATAAGGATCCCTACCCAACATTATTGGGGATCGACTGGGCTTTTGGGAACTATGTAGTAATAGATTTAAAGAAGGAACTGGTGATCTTTGAAGGCAAGGAAGTTAGGGTCACCCATCCACTCGACCCATATCAAGGTCCCAAATACACAGATTTTTTCGACAACACATAAGATGCTCAGCTTCTTGATCATCTTTATCAAATTACAGCAGGAAAAAAAAGATGGTTATATCAACCAAAAAAGGGGGGGATGTGTGTTGGAGAAGTGTTAAAAGCTCAGACTTAGGCTCAGAGATAGCCTGGGATGATTGGCAGCAGGGGGGATATGAGACAAATACAAGAAGATGTGCTAACATCAGAAGGATCAACTAGATCGGAACTGAGGTAAGAGAATATCCAACTCTGTCAAATATGAATGTTGTAAACACCTTTATTTCCAGAATAGAAGATAAGGTACCAGTGGACCATAGGGTCCCACTCATGGATGTGGCTTTACAATCCACATCAGCAAGGTGGTGGAGCAACCACCGCAACTCCTTGTCACGATGGGGAAAAAGTTGCAGTAGCATTGAAATCCAGGTTCAAGGAAGAAGAGGGACCACAATTCATTGAAAAATACCAAGGGGACTCAGATCCTGGGAAACATTCACAATATTGTGAGGACCAATGGAAGAATGCAGGATAACTGGAAGAGATATGGGTACACAAGTTTGTACATTCACTGGATTTGATTCTGCAGGATTGGTACCTAACTAAAGAGAAGAAAAGATGAACCAATACTTGGAAAGTAGTTGTAGATCAGTTTACACAATGCTTCTCCTTTGAAGGGAAAATAGAACAAGTCACCCAAGAATTACATGCCATTAAAAGGGTATTTTTCTTCCCAGAGATTCGGGAGGATGAAGAACAATCGCTCCCAAACCAAGGCATCAGAAAATCGGTAGCATGCAAAAAGATAAACAATGATATGGATGATGATGATGTAGAAGGTCTCAAACATCTATATTTCGAATAAAAAGAGGGGGAGCAGGATATTAAAGAACAACCGACAACAAAAGGAATTCATATGCTACCATTGAAGACCAAGAAGATGAACATCGGGGCAGAGGAAAAGCCCAAACTTGCATCAATTGGTGATTATTGGGATGCCGAGACGACTAAGGAGATATTTAATCTACTACAAGAATATGAAGACTTCGTTCCCATCCTCAGTAGTAGATTTGAAAGTAATAAAAGGAGACATGGGGGAGATGTGTATAATTTTGAAGCTCGATGCAAGATGAGTCAAGCACAGACCCTGCCATCTGAATTCAAGAGTGAAAGAAAAATTCAAGGTAAATATTGATAAGATGTTAAAGGCATGGTTGATATTCTCGATGGAAGAAGTAGAGTGGGTAAGTCCTATAGTCATACAAAGTAAAAAGGAAAAGTCTGAAATTCAAGTTTGTGTTGACTGTAGGAGCCTGAATAATGCGTGCATACATGACCCATTCCCTACTCCGTTCAGTGATGAGGTTTTCGACAATGTTGCGGGGAATGAGGCTTATTCATTTATGGATGAATTTCAGGATACCATCAGGTAAGGATAGCCGAAGAAGATAAGAAGAAGACAACTTTCACAACTGAATGGGGCTCATTTTCATATCATGTAATGCCATTCAGGTTGAAAAATGCACCAGTAGTATTTTCACGAATTTATATAGCAGCGTTTAGGGAATACATCCATAAATTCCTGGATTTCTATTTGGATGATGGGACAGTCTACAGCCTGTTAAAGGACCACACAATCTAATTAAGGATAATTTTTGACAGATGTAGACAACTCCATATTTCATTAAACCTCAAGAAGTGCATCTTTGCAGTACCCTTTGGGACACTGCTAGGACATGTTGTATGCAAACAAGGGGTTTGCATTGATCCAGCAAAAGTGGCACTTATAATTAGCATTGAGGCACTAGAAGCCATGAAGCAGTTGAGGTCGTTGCTATGCCACACAGGCTACTATAGGTTATTCATCTACAACTATGCGATGATAACAGCCCCATTGGAGAAGTTGTTATGGAAATCAGAGAAATTTAGTTGGACAGAAGACTGCACTATGGCCCTGAACACCTTGAAAGAAAAGTTGGAAAGTGCGCCCATATTAGTTCACCCTAATTGGGACAAGCAGTTTCATGTCCACATTGATGCTTCCAGCATCGCACTTGGAGCAATTCTGGCTCAACCAAGAGATACTTTAGTTGATCACCCAGTTTATTTTGCAAGTTGGAATCTATCAACAACTGAGCGAAACTACACCACAACATAACAGGAAGCGTTGGAAATGGTGTATTCCCTTCAAAATTTTCGCCACTACCTATTAGGAGGTATGTTTAAGTTTTTCATGGACCATTAAACTTTAAATTACCTAGTTAACAAGTCGGTCCTAGAAGGAAGGATTTGTAGATGGCTCCTATTGTTCTAGGAGTTCACCTTAAAGGTGATAGTAAAGCCCGAGAGACTGAACATGGGTCCTAACCACTTCTCGAGGCTAGAAAATGGAGAAAATGGAGGGTCTTGTGATGATAAGCTACCATATGTTGATATTTTTAGAGTAGAATCCGTCCCAAACTATTTAGACCAGATAGAAACCTATCTGACAACAAGACAGTGCTCGAATGAATATACAGCAGCCCATAAAAGACATCTGGTAGTCCGAGCAGCAGAGTATCAGCTAATAGAAGGACACCTATATAAATTGGGGTTAGACAAAATCTTGCAGAGATGCATCCTAGATCATGAGAGGGAAAGCATATTGTGGGAATGACACTATGGAGTTGCGAGAGGGCATGTTGGAGCAAAATCAATGGCAAGGAAAATACTGCAAGCAGGCTTATGGTGGCCAAAAGTACACATGGACAGTAAAGCCTTTATAAAAAAATGTGATGTGTGTTAGAGGACGAGACATCCATCGCACAGATACAAGCTACCACTTCACCCTGTAAAATAATTTCAGCCATTTGAGAAGTGGGAAGTTGATTTTATAGGACCGATTGCACCTATCGTAAGGCACTCACAGGCCAGGTATATCATAACCGCAACAGACTATTTGACCAAGTGGGCAGAAGCACTACCAGTGAAGGATTTCACGGTAGAGATAACATTACGATTCATATTTGAAAATATCATCAACAGATTTGGTTGCCCAAGAAGTCTAACTAGCGATCAAGGTACGCATTTTATCAATGCAACGATCAGATCTCTGCTACAAAATTTCATGGTACAACATCATAAAAGCAGTCCATACTGACCACAAGATAATGGTACAATAGAAGCATTCAATAAGATTCTGGAAAAGGGTCTAATGAATATTTTCAATTCTGATCGAGATGATTAGGATGAACGTATACCAACAACATTGTGGGCGTATCGAACAACTGTCAAAAGACTAAACAACCAGACCCCGTTCCAGTTGGTGTACAGGAGGGAAGTAGTGGTACCGGCCGAGTTTTTCATACCAAACCTTCTAATCACATCGTAACTACACTTATCAGAGGAAGACTCACTGAAAGAGCGATTGCGAGAGCTATAGGAACTGGAAGAAGACATGTTTCTAGTAGAGTTCCACCAAAATGTCCAGAAAGACAGACAGAAAGCTTGGCATGACTGCCATATCAAGCGCAAAATGTTTATGGTTAGAGGAAAAGTTTTAATGTACGACAAAAAGTTCGAAATGTTCCTAGGTAAACTGTGAATGCATTGGCTAGGACCATACCATGTAGTTGAAATCCAAGATTTAGGAGCAGTTTGGTTAGCACAACTGGATGGCCATATATTACCAGGATGGGTGAATGGCGCACGCCTAAGCCCTATCACGAGTAAGTTCTATATTTAATTTTTCAATAACTCTCGCAACCGAGAGGAGTTAGTAGGGTAGGATAAAATAGGTAGAGTCAATAACTCTCTCACACCTGAGACAAGGATAGTTAGAACAGGGCAAACCACGTAACAGAATAAACTCACAGTTGCGATGTAGAGACTACATCACAACCAAATATGGTCAGGGGAGGGTAGTGTCCAGCGTGTCATCCATGTCAGAGAGCCAAACTTGTCAAAAATCATTCCATCATTATGACTCGTCATTCCCATGTTAGTCTGTAGGATTATAGAGATTTGAGAAGTAATTTCTATAATTAGTATCGTCCATACCGCAATAAAGTTTCCATATTAGGTCATAATCATTACCCATCAAGTCTACCCAATTCCTAAAGTCACATTCAGCTATGTGAGAACCCACCTCATCGCAGTAACTAATCACACGATTAGAGCCATAGGGGCAGCAGAAAAAATTAAATAGTTATGGGGTCTTATCAACCTCATTCGTGTCAGTTACTTACATAACTTGAAAAAAAGAAAGTGCAAGAATGCCAGAGAAGTCCGAGTTAGAACCAGAAAAAACAACAACAGCAAGAAAAAATTCATCAGAAGAAGTCCAGAGGGAGTATCAAGAGGCAGGAATTTACAAAGAAAGTGTAGGAGTAGCTTTACGAGTATACCAGAGAAGAGAAAAAATGACCAAGGTAGCACCAGCAGTCATTGAGAAGGAGCTCAACAAGAGAATCCATAAAATGGAGTCATTTGTGGGGAAATATGACAATGTGTTGTTAATCGACACAGACCTTACATATTCCTACCAATTCCCAGAAATGAAGAGGCAAGTCTATATGGAAAAATACACTACTGAAGCAGGGGAAGAAATGGCAAGAGTGCTCCCAGAGTTCAAAGGTATACAACAATCAACGATCTTGAACCTCAGAAATATTCTAGTGTTCGGAACCACAGGAGATGCGATGTAGTGTACAAAATTCCTGCTGAGCAGGATCCAGAACGGGTCACTATGGTTGGGAAGAGAAATAATGGTACACGCGGAAGATATTCACAGGCTAATAGGACTATCAGAATAAGGAAGAGATGTTTCCATATCATTCCAAACTGTCTCCAAGAGAGCAAAGAAGGAAAGAGATGGCGATTATTACAGGAAATATGACACCAAGGGAGGCGGAAAGGGGGTAAAAATAGACCTTATCAACAGCCCAGCGATCAAATTTTCCTGTTATCTTAGAGCCAGCAAAACCATGGGGCATTATAAAAAGGGTGAGTGTACACTTAATACAATCTTAGTCGTGGAGCATTGTCTCTAGGGGACACAATTAAATTGGTGTTCATTTCTGTTAAACGAACTATTTGAAGGATGTGAAGATAACTATAAGAGATCCACGGGATTGATTTACGGTTACCTGATCATGGCATTCGCTATGTGGAAATGGACCTTCCTGGGAATCAAACAGCTCGTGCAACTCACAACAGGTCAGTCATTGGAAATGAAATTTACGCCCTGGAAGTTTTCAGGAGAAAACAACACTAAGGAGGTGAGTGAAGAGGCATTCAAATTCTTGTATAGCTAGATGGTGGACATGGTAACGAGAAAGAAAAGAATCCCAAAGAGTTTGTGGGATAATTATTCTACGCAGATATGGTTTGGAGTCAGCCATAAACAAACCTACATCTGACCCACATGTGTGGCTGAAAAGTCGTTCAAAATAAAACCGTTGAAGTTTCAAATTGATGAGAAAGCTTTCCACACTAAAGTATTTTCCTGACCAGGGGTGGGAATGGAGGTCAGAAGCGGGGTCTATCACTATTCATTTGATGGCATGTTTCTGAATCCACTACTAGGAGAAATAGCAGATGAAACATTGAACAGAGTGTCTCGGCTGTAGCTAACACCCATAATCGAGGAGCTAAACACAAAGGTACAAGGCTTTAATCGGGTAATGCAAAATCTAACCAGTGCTTCTCCCCTATTTCCTACTTTTTCATAATTTCAAGCCTCCAATTCTGCATCTTCTTCCATAATTTCACCCATAGTCACAGCCCTACCATCCACCCTATTTAATCCACCACCGACAACCACCACAGTTCCAATTAAAAATAACAAAGCACCTAAGCCACCCATAGCTACACCAAAGGCCAAGAAGGAAAAGGTTATAGTGTCTAGCCAGGTTGTTGATCTCACCAGGGAGGATCCAATTCAACCAATGGATACGGGAGCCCCAATTCAGGAGGAGCCAGTGATGACCCCCCAGATAACTCCGGAACTAACTATGTTCAACCCCTACTCATTTTTAAATATTCGTACATCTCCACCTCGCACTCACCATTCATCACCTCACACATCATTCCCTTCCAAAGACTATTCAACCTAAAATCCATCCACTTCAGCCACCATCTCAAAATCGGTCAGAGAAAAAGGGAAAACAAACAGAGACCACAAGGTAGAGTTTAACTCTGAGGTTAACCAACCCCTGGTTGAACCGAGCACTTTTCAAGACCTTTTAAGTCAAGGTGGATCATTTACTACAGATACAACACCCTCGCCCAAGGAGTTGAACCCGTTTCAACAAGCCAACTTGATACTCCACCATATTCAGCCTACTCCAAACATGGGTAACCCTGGTAATCTATTGCCGCAATTGACATAGCTGACATCACCACTGGAACAGTCAGCCAGGTCCATAGCCAACGGCCAACCACTCAGGGAGAAACCGCTAAATCAAGATATTTCTGGGGTTGAGAGCATGCAGACCTGGGGAATGGAAAAATTATACAATTTTATTCAGCGTGCAACAGAGTAGGCCGAAGGTCTCCACACCGACCTCCAACAGATTTTAGAGCAGCAACAGATGCAGGTCACTACGCTTACTGAAGAGCGCGATCAGTTGAAGGAAAAAAAGATAACTTACAGGACCAACTAGAAAAGGTCACAGAGGTTTTTAGGGATCTATGGCCAACCATAATGGCTCAGGATGACCAAACACCAGCCGACATATCAGCTGGCACGCTGGTCGAACGGTCTGTTCAGGTCAAGACAACATGTCCGAGTCTTAGCAGGGAGAACCAAGAACTAAAAACAGCACTAGAGACCAGGCCAGTGTTGCCAGACCCCACTGTCATTTACATGGAGAAGGTCACAGAAAATTAGAAACAAGTAACCAAGATGCAGGAAACTCTGAGCACCACGGTGAAGGAAGCATACGACCTTCTGAAATATCTACATGAGTGTTCAACCTTGCTGACTATGAAGTCACAACTAATCTCGGCACAGCTGCAGCAACTACCAAAGGAAATTTAGGAGCCCACAGACCCCGATGGCCTTAACCACTTGTACAACCAATCGGAGGAGCTAGAGACTAAGATACATCAAATTGAAGGACATTTAGTGGCAACCAAACAGGCCTTCCGAGAACGAAGGCAACCCGTCAAGCTTACTACCCAAACAATATAGCAAATGGTCATTGAGGTCGATATTAAAATTAAGGATGTATTCAGTAAGCTTCCAACCATCTCAGGGGAAAAATAAGTAGAACAAGTCACCACAGAGATGAATCTCCTCATGAAAGGATGCAAACAGGCGATTGTCGAATTCTAAGAACTCAAAGCATCAGCGTTGGTAAAGGTCCCCAAGTTGTAGCCTTTGTTTGGAAAAGGAGAGGAAATGGAGAAGACAAGGCCAACCATGGAGGCTAGAGGACCAATGGAGACCGAGGCAGGCGAAAAGGATTGACTCGGGACGAGTTAATAGCATGTGGTCGGGGCCTGTTGGGTCCCTTCTTTTGAAATTAAATGGTTTTGAGTCATGGGTAATAGATGACAGAGCGTAACCACGGTAGACAGAGAGTTGTCACAGTTGTGAAGAGATGTAGAGTAGGCAGCGTGGCAGTTGCGAGCATTAGCACAAATGGCAGAAAGGAGCGACAAGAACAAATAGTAGAACTCCTAGTGATCAGGGAGATACAACAAACAATAGAGCGAAAAAGAAGGGAAAAATGATAGTCGTGTTGGCAAAGGAACAAATAGGCAGTGAGCAGCGTAGACGGGAGGTTGGGCACAGTAGGGTGCAGCGGAAAGCAGAGGAAGGGAGCCATAGGAGTGCTCTATTCGTTCTGTTCCCTCTCTCTGTTCATTTTTTTCTGTTCTATGTGAGGATATTGTAATCAGTCCTGCCAGGATCGCTCTGAGGAGAAATGTAACTATCCACTCTTGTTAATGCAATATATTCTTATTTGGGTTTGATTTCTTGAGTTCTATAATGTGTATTCAGCTAAGATGAATGTATTGGTCGCTTTAAATTTTGTTTTTCATCTTGAATATGTTCATGAGGAGTATCTTGTGCAAAGTGGGTAAGCATGTTCGAAGAACTCAGTTCTGTCTGTTTTATTTTATAGTTATGCTAGGTCGATATCTAATCTATTCCTAATCGTACTAAGGTCATGACATACCTTGGGTGAGACTCCCTTCTCTTCAGAGTAGGGTGAAAATGTCGGCATTGTGCTAGACTACTGTAGAAACTTTATTGGCCTCCATCCTGAACCTAGGTCCTGCCTAAGGGACCTTCTTTCTCGCCAAAATTATCTCCCCATACCATTGATTACGGAACTTGCTACAGTATACCCCAATTAACATGCTACCCACAAGTTGGGCTTGTTTTGATTGTTCCTCCCCATATGGCCAATGGGTTGAGGTGACTTGAGATTATTGAAAATTGTAGCTAGGTTTGGTCTTCATTATGATGAAATTGTAATCATGGCATTATATATTCTTTGTAAAGAAAAAAAAATGAAAGGAAGAAAAATTATATTTTATTTTGAAGTATGGGTTTCATACTCAAGTTTGAGCCAAAATCATGTTCTTCATGCTTTTAGGTCTTCCAGGTATTTCTATGTCTTTATAGGATAAAGAATAATATTAGTCATGTTTCATAGTTCCATTTTGACTCATTTTAATGGAGAAAAATATTTATTTTATCATGTAAAATACATGGATAAGCCTAAGGCCACGTTGTCCCAAGAGCAAGTACGAGTTTTCCTAAGTGAGGGATATTCAACCCTTAAGAAAGGTTATATATACAAGGGAACTCGACCTCATTTGGACACTCAACTCAAGGTAGTTCGATCTATAATAGCGAAGGTGAAATAAGATTAATTGGGGGATAAAGAAAATGAGTAGAAGTCATTTTTTTGTCAAGGGTTATCTTCATCTCTTTCTTGCTAGGTTTTGTGAAGTTTCTAGCTTCAAGAGGACACAATTTTGAAGTAGTTGTAGGGTGCCAAAGTTGCAGGGCCCAAATTCTATTGCAGGGTCTGAAGTTAAAGTAGCAATGAAGCAGTATCGAAGTGTTGGAAGTTGTCTCAAGGAAAACCTTGCTTAGGGCTTGGAGGTTTTTTTTTACTTGGGTCTTTTAGTCTTGGAAGTCTCTTCTTTAAGAATATTCTAAATAAGAAGAGAATCATTTTCTGGGTTTTCCCATTGGAGGGGTTTTTCCCTGGCTTGGAGCGTATATATTGCGTACTCTATCTCTTTGTGATCTTGTTTTGGTAATTTATTGATGAAAAAAGTTAAATAGGTAATTAAAGGAAAACTACCATCACAAGTAATTACCAAGCTAAGCAAAATAAGTGATAATTTTTAAGTCTCCATATTTTCCAAAATAATTTTAGAGCTAAGATTCAAGGAGGCTGAAGATCATAGTTTGGTTGGCACTATGACAAGGGTTATCAAGAAGGGTTTCAAGTTTTTTCGAAATCTCACTACCTCCATCAAGAAATACATGTTTAATGTCATATCCAAACTAGTAAAGGAAGTTGTAGAAGGAAGTACGTTCTCTTCTTTATCTAGCACCTTCAAGGATGAAAATGTATGGGTTATCGATAGTGGTGCTTCCAGACATATTAAGGGAGAATGTAATCAACTTTAGACCTTGCTAGAAGGAAATTCATCTCATTCTATCCAACTTGGAGACAACAAAAACTATCCAGTGAAAGGCATTAGTTCTACATCATTGGAGCTCAAGTCAGGTGGATGCATTCACCTCAACAACATCTTATTTGTTCTAGGTTTGAATAAAAATTTACTTTCTATTTCTTGTATAGAGGATAAGGGTGATAGAGTTTCTTTTGTCGATGGAAAGGTTTAGGTTTTGGGTAAAGTATCTCATATTAATGAAGCAAGAGTGATTGGGGTTCATGAGGGAACATTAGATAGACTTTATACTCCTCTATTTCAAGCCCTAGTTCACTTAGAAGTGAGCCCTTCTGAAATATGACATAAAAGATATGGAAATCCTCATTTTAATATTTTGCAATATGTAAGTCAAATGGTAAATGGCATCCCTGAAATAAAGGAAGATCATGAAGGAACCTGTAAGGGATGTGCTCTAGGAAAGAATGTAAAGAGACCATTTGCAAGTAGTGAATGTATATCTATTGAAATTTTAGATCTCATACACTCAAATGTACGTGGACCAATGACAGTCAAGTCTCTTAGTGGGCATTAGTACTATGTAACTTTTATTGATTACCTTAACTAGAAGAAGAATTTACAGGAAAAAATCCAAGTTTCTATCATCTTCATATATTTGGGTGTCCTATGTACATTTATGTAACTAAGGATAAAAGAAATAAGTTGGATCCTACCAGTGTAAGGGTATATTTTATGGTTACAATGCTTAATCTAAATCATAGATAATCTATATCAAGGAGGATCGTCGAATCAAGGTAAGAAAATATTTCATATTTGATGAGAGTATAGCTTATAAGAAATAGAAGGACGTTCCAATTGACTTAGATGAAGAAGAAGTTCCTGTCTTTGAGGATATATCTAGGGACAATGATGGTCAAGAACTAGGACCATCTCAAGCAGCAAGTAATTATTCCAGAAAATCGGAAGAGGCTTGTGTTGTACCGCCAAAATCTCATCTACTTTCACCCTCACTTCCATCGTTTTACCCTCATTATGTAACTATGTAACTTCATAAGCCCTACATTAGTAACCATTTTCACAATCATATGGGTTTATAATTTTTATTTTCCAAGTCATTAATTTTAAGTATTTTAAGAAAATTTATGATTAAATATTGGGAAATTAACATTTTTTCATATATATCTAAGAGAATTATGAGTTTTGATATATTGTAGGCCTAATTAAGATTCTATAAGGGTATTATTTGGCCACCTAACTGAAAATTCGAATTTAAAATTCCGACTCATGAGGATTTGTAGAATATTTAAGGAAGATGTGGATCATTAAGTTAAGAACATTCAAAGGAGAAGAAACATGTATGTTTTGATATGTGTCTTTATCAAAACTATGAGATAATTTGGAGAGGATTTTTATCTTGTATTTTTATATGATTGGTTGTAACCACAAGAGATAAATGTGGATTTAGGAGAGATTTTAGGATCTGTATTTATTGAAAAGTTATCGTCAGTTTTGGTATAAATAGGAATGCATCCTTCAAAAATGAAAACTCTTATCAACCATTAGGAAAATAATTGTTCATTCATGTAACATATTTGGATATTTTCTCCAACTTTATGAAATACATATTGTTGTTTTGATCTCAAAGATGTGATAATTGTTCGGTGTGATTGCTGAGGAATGGAGGGCCCCCATCAACCACAGTTTGCACATCTTTGTACATATTGGTAACATTGTGTAACTATGTTATTTCATTTCAGCATGTGTGATTTTATTTCCAATCAAGTGTGTTTTCATTCCGGCAAGTTTGATTTCATTTTTGCAAGTGTGATTTCAATTCTACAAGTGTGATTTCAATTTCAATAAAGTGTGATTACCTTTATGAAAGTGTGATTTAAATTTATTTATGTTTGGTTTGTATTGGATTGGATTGTATTGATTTAATTTATTAGTTTCATTTGCATTAGATTAATCTATTGTAATAAATAATCACCTAGTACATATATTACATGTATACCTCGTCAATTCATGAACCCCGGGTTGAAAAATTAAATGATGGGGATTTAAATGAAAATTAAATCACCCAACAAATTAAATCATTCTTTCATTCATCCTTACTTCTTAATTGTATCATAAAAAAATTGGTATCTCATGATTTGATGTGTTTTAATGCATATTTTTCAAAACCAAGCATGAATATATTTTTACTCCTGTTATGCACATGATTACACTGGAACTATGCATACACTTGAAACAAATTTTCCATTTCCATTAGAGTAGAGTAAGATACACTTAATGAATAAAACCAAGTTTGGTGATGTTTTAAGTCAAATTTTATTTTATTTGCAATTTTATTTTTTTGGTGGTGTGGTAAGAGCCACCAAGCTCACTAATCATTTGCAGGAAGATGTAGAAAGAGAAGGGATATTTGAGAAAAGAGGAGAACAAATAGAGTTTTGAGAGCCACAATGTGAAGATTAGAGATACAATCCTTTTAATTTGTATTTTTAATTCAGGTTTTAAATTAATAAAGAGTTTCAATATTGCTAATTATGCTCTCTTCTTTCTCTCTCTGTGATCAGGAAGATCAGAAAAGAAAATTGAACAACGTTAGTTTTAAAATCTTGCAATAAAAATTGGATAAGAGATCTAAATTCATATTCAAAAGTGTAATTACAGGATTTTAAAAACCTCAAATAGATAAATAGATGTCTTAAATTGATCCATAAGTGTTGAAAACCCCTATTTTGACTCTTCTTACACCTCATTTTCCCAACATTTGAGTAAAATATCATTGTTTCAAGTTTTTGCCCAATTCTATTGTTAATAATCCTACAATTCGACCCAAACCCAGCCGGTGCGTCCCGAAAACGGAAAGGACGTGAAAATATGGCCTTCTTGATCGATGGTCGAATTTGTAGGATGGTTAAAACCTCCCCCATTTTCTCTACACTCGTGGTCATATGGCACCATGTGCCTTGGGGCTAAGCCCCTTCCCCATATGCACAGTTGTTAAACTTTAAATACATGTATTGGAACTATATTTAACAAGGAATAATTTAGCCTGATTCGTAAGGCGCTTTTCTATTATGCATGAGGTTGTGGGTTCAACTCTTGTGGAGGCTATTTGGACTCACAAAAATTTGGGTATATGGCACCATGTGCCTTGGGACTAAGCCCCTTCCCCATATGCGCACTTGTTGAACTTTAAATACATGTATTGGAACTAGATTTAACAAGGAATAATTAAGCCTTATTCATAAGGCGCTTTGCTATTGTGCATGAGGTTGCGGGTTCAAATCTTGTGGAGGCTATTTGGACTCACAAAATTTTGGTACCCCACGAGGAGGGCACATGGCAACTAATGGTTGACCCACATGACACTCCCACATTGGCCCTCCACAACAAGACCTTAGCCAATAAAAAATATCAACATGTCACCAATCAACTCATGCCACGTTTCAACCACTCATTGGCCAATGAAGGTCCAGTCAAACTCGCTAATTCATGACTTCATCAGCATATGGACTGTTGACTGGGCACTCCTACAACACAATCATTTTTTTAGATATTTCACAAAACAAAAAAAAACGCGATTCTAGGAGCATCTGAAGTCAGATTTTAGTGAAACAAATTATGTTGGATTTAGAGTGATGAGATATATGCTTTGGTGCTAGTTTCAATTTGATCCAAAATTTTTTAATTTTTAGCATTTTCTTGATCCATGAGATCATGGAAAAGTGTGGAGCACTAAAGAAAAATGAAAAATGCAGTTATAGACTTAGAATTTCATTAAAACCTGAAAATATTAAAAACCCAATTGTGATAAATAACAAACCACCATCCTAGTCTAATTGCAATTTGTAAAGTGGCAAGGCGGTGCAACGATCCATGTTATTTTTGGTAGCTACAAAATCAACACAATTTAGTACCTTATGTAAATTTGATTTATGATCTATTGTCGAAACATTAGTGTGTGGCGAAGAGGTCTCAAGCTCAAAATTTGTTAGAAACAAAATTAATAAGTTACTAACAAAACACCAACAGGTAGTCCAAGGTACCACTTTCAAAACAGGTAAAAGTGCATTTTATTTTTCTTCCTTGAATTTGTTTTATTAGTAATATTTCTAAGTTTTTTTGTGTATATATCAGATGAAGAGAGACTAATCATCTCTCTCTCAGTAGAATTACATTTTATAGCAGAAAAGCGATAAGTTTTTGCAAGTTACAGGACGATGAAAAAGATCACTATATGCATGAGTGCCTCTTAAAAGAAAAAGTTTCTTTCAAACAGAGCATGACCATCAGATACATTACACCATTTTTATTAAATAGATACCAATTTTACCATTTCTACTCATTCTAAGCCTATAGACGATCCATAAGTTTCCATCTCCCTACTACCAAAAACTTATTTTCCCTTTGCAAATGAAAATATTTCATCTATAGTCCTTCAAATTATTATTTTATACTCGTGTTAGATGATGGAGGATTCATTACGACCTCCCTTCTAACAAGTTTTGACCCATCGACTCCAACACATCATCCGGGATAAAGACTATATATATTTCAATTACCTTGAAGCTTACATGCCTTAATGGAAAGTTCTCTCACCAATAAATTGTGGGAATACATCAATGTACCTTGTTTGTTGGATCTTCTAGGTGATTTAACTACGGCACATCTATTCATACCTAGTAAGATGTACTTAGGCATATTGACTCTCATTGACATAAATGGTGAGTAGCCTCGTGTTGGTTAATGGAAATCACTAATTCCCAGTAATCCAAAAATTTATTTTCTATTTTCGACATCAATGCATCGATTCACTTACATAATAATTATGCCACTGGTGGGAACGAATGAAGACAATAAAATTTCAACAACTTGCAGCAGGACTCAATTCATAATTCACCATCCGTAGCAATAAAGATTCGAACATCATCCTCAATTCATAAAACCAAGAGAAACAAGAAGCAGATCAAATTATTTAACTACATAATCCATGATCAAGTAGTAGCAAACACACTCTTCTCGATCTGCATAGCTTGTCCACTTTTCAGGTAAGTGAAGGTATGTTATTTTTTAATATTTAATCATATAATTCCTTAAATAATAAAATTGTGATCTTGGAAAATCCCTCACCACATTTATATTCATTTTCTCATTTTCCAAAAATTGAAAAAAACTTTAGTTGGGAGGAAGGGATAGAATTTCATGTTCACCTTTCATGTCACATGTCATATTTCATTTTGTCGTAACCAACATATTTTTCCCAATCAAATATTGTTGCATTTTTATTCCAAAAGATTAATGTTTTGCAATGATCAATTGATGAGCACATTAAATTGCTGACAGTCACTATGGGAACTTAAAAATGGAATTCTCGATGTTTTTAAGCATTTTGATGCAAAAAAAACAAGAAAAATATTGTTACAAAAGAACCAATACTCATAAATTTTGGTTGTCACACAAGAACCAACCATAAAAAATATGTTGCAATCAAATGGCTTTCAAAGTACAATTTTCAAAGAGAATAAAGTTGTCAAATGATATTATTATGCAAATTTAAAAGAGAATCAATCCAAAGACAAAGCTCATATAGAAGAAAAACATTTTAAGAATATCAACTTACGATTAAGGGAATCAATGAAATAGTTGCATGAGGATATGCAACATCTTCAGTTAGGGGGTATGTTGGGCCGCCAAAATGTCATCTACTCTCACCCTTATTTCCATAATTTTACCCTCATTTCATAACTCTATAACTTCATAAGCCCTGCATTAGTAACCTACTGGCTTAAGGGGTCCTGACCCAAGTTTAGATTTAAAGCGTAACCAACAAAACCCGCTTACTATTGGCCCTTTCGGTAGTGACCTACTTGAGTAGGCAAAAGTATCACCCGAAACATATTGGGGGGTTGCTGGAACCAGGTTTCCACACCGTGAGAGAGAAATAAATGATGTGGGTGTCCTCAGATCTATAATAATAAAAGACTGTCTTACACACCAGAAACCCTAACCAGGAAAATCTAGGTCAACTTAACCCTGCACGTGTACAGAAAATGGCTCCATAATACCTTCAACCGTCTTTAAAAGGTGATATTCAGGCCTTACAAATATAGATCTATGCAACTAACATTCACATTAAGAAGTAAAGAAATTATGCAACCAATCCAATCACAGATACATAAATCATAAGAAAACAGATCACAGAAACATATCACAGATGCATTTAGTACCCAAAGTTATCCCAAAACAGTTATTTATTCCTCCACAGTTCGCAAAACTCTTACAGTCCTTCAGATCTACCCGCACACACAGCCAGTGGGGTTCGCACACAGCTGTACTAAGGTCTCCGCTTAGCCAGCAGGAGCCTTTTTGACATAGACACTTACACATTCGATTCAAAACTCAACCATACATAAAATTCTATCAAAACTTATATTTATATATTAGCCTGTGTTCATACTAAGGTCCGCAAACCATGGTTTGACACTCCTATATTTACCCTTTAGCCCATTACAGCTCATGAAGGGACTTTGAACCACCCCAAAGCCCCTTGACTATGCATTTCTTAGTGAACATGACTCAAAACTACAAAAAAATACTATTATTTACTCAAAAATGTGGTCCTAAGGGACCCTGCTCCAATAGTACCCCAACATAATCTTCTGACTCATCCTGAGTCACAGGAGTGTTGGGGTCTTCATCTTGGTCCTCAGCTCCTCGATGGCAGTAGTGAAGGGTGCAAGGGCGTCCATGCTCTTATCAATAGCACTCTAAGTTGTATCCACCAACCTTTAAGAGGTAACCCCTTCTGTTGCGAGACTTATACTCTGGTAAAAATATGCGTTGGGGTTCTTGTGCACTCATAAATGTAATAATATTGCTTTACCTTATGACTTCATGTGGGTAACAATGTTAATATAGTCTTAATTTTAAAATTATCTGAAAAATACACTTTTGGTTACAGTCTTACACTAACAAAACAACCCTAAATGAAGATAATTTTACTTGATATCTTTATAGATCGATTTGGTTGATCAAGATAAATGTTGCAAAAATCTGAATGTATTGCATCGAAGACATTAAGCGGGTAAATATGACAAGATTTACCATGCATCCAATGATAAAGACAAAGACCTATTTGAATGAATTTTATGTATTAATGGCACAGGAGGAAAACACAGGAAAGGTATTTACATTCTCTCAAGGGAGGATGAGTTTCTTGTAAATATCAAGCACTTGGATCTAGATTTTCTCTCTTCGTCTGTATGAAAACCCAGGAAAAAATGGTAGTAAATATGACTACTTCCTACTACAAATGGTAGATCAAAGTCAGACCAAAAGTATAGATCCAAAGTGATCTTTAGGCAACAAAATGTGGTGAATGAATGGAAAAACCCTTCTATTTATAACAAAATATTGAGTTAGTCTAGATATTGGTGCATAATTAAAATATTATTAACCAAATCAAGATCCAACTTTTATGGAATATTTTATTATATTTATTGGAGGGAAAAAGAATTTGACTTGGGTCAAATCCCTTTATTTGTAAATAATAAATAAATAAATGATTTATTTATTATTTTAAGGATGTGGTTGAGTAATAATCAAACAAATAATGATTTATTCAATTATTTATAAATGATTTAGTCAAATTTAACAAGGAATATTATTTAAATAAGGTTTAAATAATTATTCCTAGAAAATAATAAGATAAATAATGATTTATCTAATTAATTTCCTTGTTTTGGGTTAAATATAACCAGGAATATTAATTAAACTGTTGGTTAACTAATTATTCCTTGAGGAAAATCAAACAAATATAGATTTATTTAATATTTCCTCATGGGGTTTCCTGTTTAGACCATAAAAAACTTAATAAAGGTGGTTTACTAAGTTATTTTCATTGTGAAAGAAATTTTACTTAGGGTAAAATTGGTCTTACATGGTGTACTTGGGTTCATCTAATGACAATAGGTTAGATGACCAAAAAATGGTGTAATAGTCAAGATATGTCTCTTCCTTTGTAGATCTTAAACCTCATCATGTAGCACATGGCTTGTTTATAGTCGTGCCATTCTCAGAGTAGGCAAAAATGTGGACAGCACCTAATGAAGCTCATCAAATGCCTTCTCTTTGGTACGCAGTTCCTGCGAAATTTTATTCATAAGTGGATCAGCCCGTACCGAAGTCCACAAACCCATCGCTGCGTCCAAAATTTCAATACCCTTGGTGACTCTTGCTGTAATGCTTTCTGGAGATTCCTTAACTAAGGCAACGCGTTGCGTTCGCACCTTTGGTGTAGTTTCTGGCTGAAGCTTGGCTTGCAACTCCGTGATCTGCTGCTAAAAATTTTCATTAACCTCCTGTACTTCAGATCTAGAAGCCTTCAGGGATGCAACTAGATCTTCAACTTTGAATTTCAGCATAGTCGAAGTAGCGATGGAAACCTCAGGAAGGTCACCCAAAATTCGATCTAGCAGATTCTCCAATTTTGCGCGTTGTGCCACCGCTGCTTGGTGTGCCGTCTGAGCCTAGAGAGACTCCTACATTCTGGATGAGATCTTTTTCTTTGCCTCAGTGAGTTACTGGTGCATGCGCACCTCCCTACACTACAGCTCATCTGTGATGATTGTCTGTATGGCATGCAACTTACCACTGGGTAGCATTGATAAATCAATTCCAACTTTTGAGCAGGTTTGTACCTGCGTGCATAATGCAGGTTGTTCTATTATAACTATTGCTCGAGGGAAGGGGCAGATCCTCCTATATGCCATGTTTAGGATCATGCTTTTACTCTCACTCGCTTTAACCGACCTCACCTAAACCACACTCACTTGAATGTTATCGATCTTGAGCTATAACACCTTCAATCCCATCTGCATAGCTTCAATTGTGGCCTTGTATTGCTCCTCGAGTGTAATCGACCTATCCTCGGAGGTAGATGTGATCACATGTGCTATCTTATCCAGGTCATCCTCCATAAGAGTGACATCCTTTGTGCCTCTCGCCTTCGAGCCCTTCCACTTCTTGCGTGCACCTTTGGAGGTTTCAGTTCCGCACTTGGCACCTCTGGGGGACTCGACTTCTGTAGCATCGAGGCCATTTGTGCCTCTGAGTTCGATGTCCTACTCTGGCTCAGCTTCCTTCTCAGATTCCTTCTTAGTGGCCTTCTCTTCTTACTTCTCCTTGGTGGTTTTTGTTGTCTCTTTACTGGATGTTGAAGCTGTGATAGGCTGGTTGGAGCCGAGCCCAATCTTCCATGCTTCCGGCCAGGTCGCAATGACCTGGTCGATTTCCTCCTCTGTCACCATATAGGGAAGGATGTACCATAACACGTCAGTGTGCACCCATATTTCCACATTTTGAATTGTCACTTGGAAGGCATAAATAACTCTATATTTTTCATAGGTGGTTGGGGACAATCGGGGGTGCGAGTGGATCGCTGCTACCAAAGTGCCTTCAAATAAGACCCACAAGATCTTATTCTCATTTACTCTCTTTGGGTCGATTGAGTCCCACAATTTAGCGTAGCACTCCCCTTAAAAAACACCAGGTTCTACCTCCGGAAGGACGGCGCCCTCTCTTGCCTCCCACACAACCATAACAATCAACAATAGCAGCCATAAATATAAAAAAAAATTCCCTTTGTCCTGCACCTCATGCTTGTTCTCCGGGAACTATGTGCACAGGTACTGGGACCAATCGTAGCTCACACCATTCTCGCACTGACCTACTAGTGTGATGGCATGCGCAGGGACTACCTTAGGTCAGCACTTACACATTAGCTTACATCCCAAGACTAGGGTTCCAAGACGTACTATTGGGTCGTCGATCTGCTGCACCAGGAACCCCCTAGATTCACACCCCACCTCGTAATTTTTCTTGACTTTTTTAGTTACCTTTAGCTCCTGAATTTTTACATAATTGGCCATGGGATTGGGCCCCTTCTTGGGCAAGCTGGTGATCAGGTGGATCAGCATGACATCAATAGGAATATGGTTCTTAATCCATAAGCACCCATCGTGCACCAATGCTAGCAGTTGATGCATATAGATATCTGTGATGGGGTACCCTCCGCAGTGAGGAATCCTCAATGGATTGATAATATCGGCATTCCTCAACCTACATTCCCATGGCATAGGTTCGCCCTTCACAAATCCATTATACAACACACATTCCATGTAGTACTCAAGTGCTATCTTAGGGAATGTCTTCTCGTCCACCAGATCATAATCATAAAACTTTACCAGAGGGATTTTTCCAAACATATCCCCTTCAAATGTAACTTCCTGGGGATTAACAACATTTGCGGATAGTCATACACCAAATCTACATGCTTCGAAGCTCTAACAAAGGGTCCACGTGGCTTCACATATTTTGGGAGCCATGAGAGGGGATCGACAACAAGCACAACTTCCTCTATTGTTGACATAGGTATTTTTGATAGGTCGCCCACAGGGGACCTGTCCTTCATTACCTAGTGTGAGGAAATAACTTGTCTAGGGGATGTTCGCTACTTGGAGTATGATCCCTTGGTCATCTTACCCTTCCCTTTGGCAGGTGTTGATACCACTTCGTGAACTTCTAGAATAAATTTGTGAACATCATCAGAGCCGAGCTTAGTAGATGCCATAAGCGGCATAGATTTCTCTTTTGACGATGTGCTCTTAGGGTTAGTGGTTGTCATTCTAGGCTTGAAGATAAATTCGGGGTTTCTAACATCAGATGCGGGGGTCTCATAGCCAGACATACAACAATCACAGAAAAATTCATGGCGTAACTCATAGATAACTTCAAAGCGCAATATACTTAGACAGCAAAGTAACCGAATGTGATCTGCACCCTTACTTATATAGGCGATCTACAGTAAAAACAATCGAAACTTCATTAATGGCACCTTATCCCCCTAAAAATGGTCAAAAATCCCATAATATATCCTCATTAAATGTATAAACCATGCTCCATCCAATGGTAAAATCACTTTTTCCCCTAGATTTACTGTTCTAATGGCTAGTTTTTCCTTCTATGCACAACCTATGCACTCATGGTGCACCTACCGCGTATGCCCTCCACGAAGCGCGCAGACAAGTGAATTCCTTTTCTCCAGAAATATAGCCATTTGGTAGGCACAGGGTTATCCTGATACGACTTCAGTCAACTTCCGTTGACGTACCCCAGGAGATCATCACACAGTGTGACTAACTACAATGCACCTCCATTAGTGATTTCCTTTACGATGTATGGCCCTAACCAATGCATCCTGAAATTTCCTGGGTGGCACACAAACTAACTGTCTTATAATAAAAACAGATCCTCTTCCTTGAATGCCTTCTTCCGGATGTGCCTATCATGCTTGGCCTTCTCGCGCGCCTTCTAAACTTGCTGATGAAATTTGGCTACAAACCGATCCTTTTATAATGCAACAAATTATGATAGAAGTTCCTCCATGATGTTTGGTTCAACCATGTTAGTGAGAACTGCGATGTGCAGGCTTGGAATGGTATATTCCATCGGCATGATAGCTTCTTGGCCATATACCAACCTAAAAGGTGTCTTAATAGTCAATTTCTTACATGTGGTCTGATAATCCCATAATACAGTAGGTATGCGCACATCCCAATCATTCTGGTATGTATTGTAGATCTTTGTAAGCACTTTTTCCAAGATTTTGTTGAAGGCTTCTACCACACCATTTTTCTAAAGGTGATAGGGAGTACACTTTTGGTGATGTATCTGGAATTCCTCTGTCATAGCTTCAATAGTCTCATTAACAAAGTTTGTACCCTGATCACTCATCAATATCCTTGAGTACCCAAATCAAGTCACGATATTTTCAAAGATAAAGTGCGCAACAGTGTTTGTAGTACAATGTTTCACTAGCTTAGCTTCTTCCCATCTTGTTACATAATTTGTTGCAGTGATGATGTAGAGTGCGCCAGCCTTTTTCCGAGGAGTATTAATAGGGCCAACAAAGTATATGGCCCATTTATCAAAAGCTTGCAAGGCCATCTTCGGTTTCAATGGCATATCATCTCTACGCAATGGCTTCCCTGTTCTTTGACATGCATCACAAGCTCAACAATAGCCATGTGCATCTTTGTGCAGTGTGGGCCACCATAATCCAACAACAACCTTCTACGTTGTAGCTTTTCCTGCATAGTGGCCTCCTGCCACTCCCCCATTAGCATCAACCAAGATATCTTGCTTCTTATGTTCTAAGACATACCTTCATAACACTTCATCCGGACCAAGTTCATACAATTGACCATTAATCAATGTAAATTCAGCTGCGTGTGATGCCAAGTCCTTCTTTTGTTGCACCGAATATTCAGCAGGCGCACTCCCCATAGTTATAAAGTGAATGATATGTGCAAAGTGTTCATCAACTACATTGATAGCAAAGAGCTATGCATCAGGTAAGCCATCCTCCAAACTGGTCGACTCTTCCCCGTTCTCAATGCATGACAATTGGTCAGGTCCATCATTCAATCTACCATGCTTAACACTAATTTCAAAATCGTATTCTTGAAAGAGAAGTAACCATCTAAAAATATTCTCCCTCAACAGTGTCTTGTTGACCAGGTAATTCAAATCAGAGTGGTCAATGAACATCTTGAAGTGCCCTCCTAGCAGATAATGCCTATATTTCTACTGAGCGTAGACCATAGCCAAGCCTTCCCTTTCTGTGGTTGAATAGTTATGCTCTGCACTGAAGAGTTTTGTACTAGAAAAGGAAACTATATGATCAATATCTCCTTCTCCTAGTTGTGCTAAGACAACCCCAAGTGAAATGTCGGATGCATCAACATGCACATGGAAGACCTTGGACCAGTCAGGGAAGATCAAAACAGGCATAGTAACCATCTTTTCCTTCATCATATCAATGCTCTTCTTGCATTCCTCATCCCAAAAAAATGACACATATTTCTTTAGAATTTTTTCCATGGGTGCAGTGATTAGATTGTAGCCCTAAATGAACTGTATATAGTATCCTGTGTGTCCCAAAATAAAGCGTAGCTATTTTATGTTGGTAGGGACCTCTAAATTGATGATAATGGAAATCTTGGCTGGATCTACCATTAAACCTTGCAGAAAAATGATATGTCCCAAAAAGATCCCAAAAGGAACACAAAATATGCACTTCTTTAAATTAAGAGAGATCTTATGCTTCCTGCCAGTGTCAAGCATCAGGCATAGGTTGGAAACATATTTCTTCAGCAGTCTGAAGACAGTCCATTCATCGAATTATACCTCCAGAAAATTTTGCATGAACTCCTTAAATACAACTACTACAACACGCAAGAACATAGCAGCTGCGTTATTCAATCCAAAAGGCATGAATGTGTATTGGAAGGATCCCCATTTTGTTGCAAAATTGGTCTTACTCCAGTCTTCTGGTGCAATTATGATCTTATGATACCCCTAGAATCCATCAGTGAAGGAATAGGCATATTTCCCTCCCACATTGTCCAATATCACATCTGAAAATGGGGTAAGGAAGGGGTCATGTATGCATGCATCATTTAGTTTGTGCAGGTATACACAAATTCTTATTTCTCCATTAGTATTATTTTCTTGGACAACCATCGGGCTTACCTACTCAGACTCTTCCACGGGTTCAATAATTACTGCAACAACCATTTTATCCAAATCTTCCTTCACTTTCTGCTTATACTTAGGATTTAACTGGTATGTTCCCTACTTGATAGGGTGTGCATCTGTTTCAGGGTGATTTCCATAAATCCCAAGTCTCCTACAATTCCTTTTAGCTCAAAGAACTTTCTAGGGAAGAGATCTTGATATTCTGTCAACAGCTCTGCAATATTTCCCACTGTTTCATCATACCAATAATCTCTTATTTTGGAAAACTTGGGCTGCTCTTCCATCCCAATGTTTACTTACTTAAGCTTCTCGGGCTTCGTCATATCTACCATACCTAACATCAGTCCTTCAACTACGCGCTCTCCCTCAAACTTGGGGATATTGACATTTCTTGGATCCTCATTGTTATCTTCCAGAGAAAAATTTATGCAGTTGAAAATATCCTACATATGGCGCAACACATTCTATCCAAGGCCGAGAATCATCAAAGAAAATTGCTTCTATATCTTGCAGGGCTTCATTAAATCCCTCTGATCTATCAGCCATACCTAAGGTTAACAGAAAAATTTCATTCATTGTAACCCAATTGGGAGTTCCTCGCCGCAGTTCAGTCTCCAAATACCACGCAGCAGGGATTGTCCCAAAGTATGGATAAACATGTGAACCCATTCATCCCCGGGCATCTTGGCCCAAACTTCCATACATGTAGCCAAGTGATTGCGCGGATCACCTCAACCTTCAAAAACCTCAATCAGTTGGGCAGTAGGCTGCTCAAAGCACAACTTCATCATCCTACTTCATTCTTTCCCATCCTCAAATTTTCCTTTGTGCGCATCCCACCACCAGGCTGGAGTTGCGCACATGGCAAGATCAAGAGCCCAAAACCCTCGTTCTTCGGCGACATCTTTTTCCAATTTTTCCAAAAATGAAACAAAATTACCAGAACCATAAAAATATGGAAATTATCTTACCTCTGAGGAGATGCATCATAGATTCTTAGTGACTTGGAGACAACGCAGCATAGAGACATCATGCAAGCGATTCTGCCATTTTTCCATTTCCTCATCTGAATCAGAGAAGCATGAGCTACCATTTTCCCAGTTCAGCATCCCATCAGTAGTTGGATTGATCCAATCCTCATCTCATGTGTTCAATTTGTAAATGTGGTCTACATCATATTTTGTGTGTGCTAGATCTGTATATATCTCCCCTTCAGCAGGATCCAATGGTACTACAACTCGAGTACCGTTGTTCTCAAAAACCATACTCCTACGCTTCAAGTTGATGATGCCCCCCATGTCGATAGCCCAATCCAACCCTAGCAACATAGGGTAGGGATCTATATCATCAACAATTTGTATTACTTCAAAGTCTGGGTGTACCTTGACTCCAACAATGTCTACCATAAGTTGTGGGAGCCTTCCTAGTGGAATGATCTTCTGTTGATTAGCCATGAACAAATGAATATTGGACCATTCCAGCTTTGGTTCACCCATCTTATACTAGGTTTTCTTAGGTAGAACATTCGCATCAGATCCCAAGTCCAGAATTAATTGATCCATCTTATATTCGCCAATCTGCACGGTCATGCACATCTCTCAACCGGTACTCTTCTTATTCTTGTAGATATTTTTTACAACCTTATTCTCTATTCGAGGAAATTAATTATCCGTGCAGTTATCTATTAGGGCCTAAAGGTTGTCTATTTCCTTCTGGTTGTGCAATAACTTTATGCATTCTTGCAGGAAGGGTTTTACCTCATCATTAATCTTTGCTTTAGTGACTGGCTTGGACATGGAATCACCTGCCGCAACAAAACCTTTTCTAGATTATTTAAAGTATCCTTTGTCTTATATAGGTCAAATCCTTCCTTATTGTCATAAGCCTTCCTGATCCAGGGTTCTACATCAACATTTTTACCCTCGTCTCCTCCAGTGGTAGCAGCACTTTGTGTAACTATGTTTACACTCAGATATTCTTCTCTCATCTCAGCTCTAACCATTTTTATGTTCTGTGTAGGCATTTGTGGGTTTTTATCTTGCATTTTAGCAATCAAAATAAGACACTCTTCAATAACATAGTCAAACTATCTATATTACCTGCAACGCTGTCGCGTAGGGTTCAGAAAGTAGCGGGCATAGTGTCTAACATCTCCAGAGTTGTAGTAGATTAGTTTTCCTCTTCCATGACCTGCACCTCCACCTCTTCCTCCTCCCCTCCTTTGGTTGTAGATCCATCATGCCCAAAGGGGGATGCTGGTGAAGATGGGTCATCCTACACCCTATAGAGGTTGGCATTGTCCATCATTGAGTCAAATGTTCGGTAGTGATGCTCATCATGGCCAACCGAAGAACAAAACCTACACCACTGTTGCTTCAGTTCTGGGACATAGCTTCCTAATCGAGGGCACATGTTTGTTTCATGTTGACCAGCCACTTGAAAATCAACTCACCACAACGTGGGTGTACCACTCAGTCCTGCAGCATTCCTATGTCGCAATGGATTTGGCCCTCCTGCTTTCATATAATCCTGAAGCAAGGGGCACTGATATTTTGTGGGACCAAACCCTTTACAACGTATACACCATACTTTTGCGTAATCCTCTTTCTCCCTGTCCTTGTGTAAGTTTTGAATTTCCAGATGCATTGTTTCTAAATGATTTTGGATTTTCAGAGTTCCAAATTGGTCATCAGTTATGGGCGGGGCTTCCAGTTTCATGGAAAATTCAAGAGCTTCAGCCTGAGAGTAAATATTATGCTGATTCATGGGGTCGCGCAAGTGGGGCAAGAGTATGGAAATAAATCATTGCTTATGTTGCTTATCATCATAGATAAATCTTCCATCGTTTATAGTGCGCTTCAGTCGCTGATCTGCCTCCCAGACAGATTCATTTGGCTTCTATCTGATTTATTTTAACTCTGTTACACACTATGAGTAGGACTTTGGTTTTATGAATTGTTGTTTCAAATCTTCCTTGATCTCATTAACATTAGGGTCAGCATACTGAGTGATATATCCCATAAACCAGTCCAGTGCTCGATCCTCAAATTCCATAGCTAGCTACGCTCAACATCGGTGTTAATGTTTTGCGCAGTCCATACAACATTTGCAACAAACCATAACATATCCATGTCTTCATTCCCCAATCCCTTGAAGGTGGGTAGCTTCATATGCACAACCATATCACCTCCTGGTGGTGGTGGAGGAGAAGGAGGAGATGAGCTACCCCTGCGCAAGTTCGATTGTGGAGTTTGTGGAGGGTTACTTCCCTCGCATGCAACTTCACCACTTTCTGTATCATTGTTAGGTGGGTTTCTCATAGGGTTGTATACAGATCTTTCACCTCTGTGGTTAACCCAAAATTATTTTCCACTACACGTAGTGCTTTCAAATTTGTTTGGGGACATTCACTCGGTATGACTTCATAGAACACCCTTTTCACACAATAACATCTTAATAAAAAAAAGGTATAGAGCCTATGAACCCACCTCTCTATCCTTTGAAGAATCTCCTTTCAGCTTCAAAATATGACACAAACTGATCAACTGCAAAAATTTTCACAAATCCACCCAGAACACTGTCAACCCAATGATCTATAGTCCTAGTGATGATGTTATCAGTGTTTCAAACTGGTGGATCAAATGAGGTGACCACTCAGTGATCTTGTAATCCTTTACGTAGGTACGAGCTAAAACTGGCAACATCGGCCATCCTCGGGCCAATTGTTGACTCTTCCCATTCTCGTCACGACAATTGGTCGGGTCAGCATCATTCAATCTACCATGCTTAACACTAATTCAAATCGTATTCTTGAAAAGAGAAGTAACCATCTAAAAATATTTCTCCCTGAAACAGGCTTGTTGACCGGGTAATTCAAATCGAGGTACAATTGATGGAGCAATCAGTGCCCTCCCCTGCTTGAGATAATGCCTATATTTCTGCGGCGTAGACCATAGCCAAGCCTTCCCTTCTTGTGGTTGAATGAGCTGCCCTTTCACCTTTGAAAGGTTTAACATAAAAGAACAACTATGATCAATATCCTTATATCTGACTGTGCTAAGACAACCCCAAGTGAAATGTCGGATGCATCAACATGCACATGGAAGACCTTGGACCAGTCAGGGAAGATCAAAATAGGCATAGTAACCATCTTTTCCTTCATCATATCAATGCTCTTCTTGCATTCCTCAACCCAACAAAATGACACATATTTCTTTAGAATTTTTTCCATGGGTGCAGTGATTAGATTGTAGCCCTAAATGAACTTTATATAGTATCCTGTGTGTCCCAAAATAAAGCGTAGCTATTTTATGTTGGTAGGGACCTCTAAATTGATGATAATGGTAATCTTGGCTGGATCTACCATTAAACCTTGTAGAAAAATGATATGTCCCAAAAAGATCCCAAAAGGAACACAAAATATGCACTTCTTTAAATTAAGAGAGATCTTATGCTTCCTGCCAGTGTCAAGCATCAGGCATAGGTTGGAAACATATTTCTTCAGCAGTCTGAAGACAGTCCATTCATCGAATTATACCTCCAGAAAATTTTGCATGAACTCCTTAAATACAACTACTACAACACGCAAGAACATAGCAGCTGCGTTATTCAATCCAAAAGGCATGAATGTGTATTGGAAGGATCCCCATTTTGTTGCAAAATTGGTCTTACTCCAGTCTTCTGGTGCAATTATGATCTTATGATACCCCTAGAATCCATCAGTGAAGGAATAGGCATATTTCCCTCCCACATTGTCCAATATCACATCTGAAAATGGGGTAAGGAAGGGGTCATGTATGCATGCATCATTTAGTTTGTGCAGGTATACACAAATTCTTATTTCTCCATTAGTATTATTTTCTTGGACAACCATCGGGCTTACCTACTCAGACTCTTCCACGGGTTCAATAATTACTGCAACAACCATTTTATCCAAATCTTCCTTCACTTTCTGCTTATACTTAGGATTTAACTGGTATGTTCCCTACTTGATAGGGTGTGCATCTGTTTCAGGGTGATTTCCATAAATCCCAAGTCTCCTACAATTCCTTTTAGCTCAAAGAACTTTCTAGGGAAGAGATCTTGATATTCTGTCAACAGCTCTGCAATATTTCCCACTGTTTCATCATACCAATAATCTCTTATTTTGGAAAACTTGGGCTGCTCTTCCATCCCAATGTTTACTTACTTAAGCTTCTCGGGCTTCGTCATATCTACCATACCTAACATCAGTCCTTCAACTACGCGCTCTCCCTCAAACTTGGGGATATTGACATTTCTTGGATCCTCATTGTTATCTTCCAGAGAAAAATTTATGCAGTTGAAAATATCCTACATATGGCGCAACACATTCTATCCAAGGCCGAGAATCATCAAAGAAAATTGCTTCTATATCTTGCAGGGCTTCATTAAATCCCTCTGATCTATCAGCCATACCTAAGGTTAACAGAAAAATTTCATTCATTGTAACCCAATTGGGAGTTCCTCGCCGCAGTTCAGTCTCCAAATACCACGCAGCAGGGATTGTCCCAAAGTATGGATAAACATGTGAACCCATTCATCCCCGGGCATCTTGGCCCAAACTTCCATACATGTAGCCAAGTGATTGCGCGGATCACCTCAACCTTCAAAAACCTCAATCAGTTGGGCAGTAGGCTGCTCAAAGCACAACTTCATCATCCTACTTCATTCTTTCCCATCCTCAAATTTTCCTTTGTGTGCATCCCACCACCAGGCTGGAGTTGCGCGCATGGCAAGATCAAGAGCCCAAAACCCTCGTTCTTCGGCGACATCTTTTTCCAATTTTTCCAAAAATGAAACAAAATTACCAGAACCATAAAAATATGGAAATTCTCTTACCTCTAAGGAGATGCATCATAGATTCTTAGTGACTTGGAGACAACGCAGCATAGAGACATCATGCAAGCGATTCTGCCAGTTTTCCATTTCCTCATCTGAATCAGAGAAGCATGAGCTATCATTTTCCCAGTTCAGCATCCCATCAGTAGTTGGATTGATCCAATCCTCATCTCATGTGTTCAATTTGTAAATGTGGTCTACATCATCTTTTGTGTGTGCTAGATCTGTATACATCTCCCCTTCAGCAGGATCCAATGGTACTACAACTCGAGTACCGTTTTTCTCAAAAACCATACTCCTATGCTTCAAGTTGATGATGCCCCCCATGTCGATAGCCCAATCCAACCCTAGCAACATAGGGTAGGGATCTATATCATCAACAATTTGTATTACTTCAAAGTCTGGGTGTACCTTGACTCCAACAATGTCTACCATAAGTTGTGGGAGCCTTCCTAGTGGAATGATCTTCTGTTGATTAGCCATGAACAAATGAATATTGGACCATTCCAGCTTTGGTTCACCCATCTTATACTAGGTTTTCTTAGGTAGAACATTCGCATCAGATCCCAAGTCCAGAATGAATTGATCCATCTTATATTCGCCAATCTGCACGGTCATGCACATCTCTCAACCGGTCCTCTTCTTATTCTTGTAGATATTTTTTACAACCTTATTCTCTATTCGAGGAAATTAATTATCGAGTGGATTTAACTGTATTGGGGCCTGGGGTTGTCTGTTGCCCTTTTTGGTTGTACGATAACTTTATTGTCCCACGAGGGAAGGGTTTACCTCATCATTAATCTTTTTAGTGGTAGCTTGGACATGGAATCACACTGCCGCAACGCAAAACACTCGTTATTTAAAGTATGCTTTTGTCGCATATAGGTCAAATCCTTCCTTATTGTCTGTACTTCACGATCCGGGGTACTTCATCGACATTTTTACCCCTCTCCCTCGTCTCCTCCGGTGGTAGCGACACTTTGTGCCTTTATGTTTACACTCGGTTATTCTTCTCTCATCTCGGCTCTATGTATTTTTGTATGTTCTGTGTAGGCATTTGTGGTTTTTATCTTACATTTTTTAGCAATCAAAATAAGACACTCTTCAATAACATAGTCAAACTATCTATATTACCTGCAACGCTGTCGCGTAGGGTTCAGAAAGTAGCGGGCATAGTGTCTAACATCTCCAGAGTTGTAGTAGATTAGTTTTCCTCTTCCATGACCTGCACCTCCACCTCTTCCTCCTCCCCTCCTTTGGTTGTAGATCCATCATGCCCAAAGGGGGATGCTGGTGAATATGGGTCATCCTACACCCTATAGAGGTTGGCATTGTCCATCATTGAGTCAAATGTTCGGTAGTGATGCTCATCATGGCCAACCGAAGAACAAAACCTACACCACTGTTGCTTCAGTTCTGGGACATAGCTTCCTAATCGAGGGCACATGTTTGTTTCATGTTGACCAGCCACTTGAAAATCAACTCACCACAACGTGGGTGTACCACTCAGTCCTGCAGCATTCCTATGTCGCAATGGATTTGGCCCTCCTGCTTTCATATAATCCTGAAGCAAGGGGCACTGATATTTTGTGGGACCAAACCCTTTACAACGTATACACCATACTTTTGCGTAATCCTCTTTCTCCCTGTCCTTGTGTAAGTTTTGAATTTCCAGATGCATTGTTTCTAAATGATTTTGGATTTTCAGAGTTCCAAATTGGTCATCAGTTATGGGCGGGGCTTCCAGTTGTGGAAAAATTCTCAAGAGGCAAGCGCGGAAGTAATGTTATCTTTGAACCAAAAAATGGAATTCGGCAAGTGTAGCAGGAAGTATGGAAATAAATGTTGTGCTTATGTTGCTTGTCATCATAGATAAATCTTCCATCGTTTATAGTGGTAACGATGTTGATACGCACTCCGGGCAGGATTCATTTGAAACTATCCGGTGGTTATTTTAACTGCGGCATTCCACACTATATGAGTATGAGCTTTGGTTTATGAATTATTGTTTCAAAGCTTCCTTGATCTCATTAACATTAGATCAGCCATCACGATGAGATATCCCATAAACTAGTCCAGTGCTCGATCCTCAAATTCCATAGCTAGCTACGGTCAACATCGGTGTTAATGTTTTGCGCAGTCCATACAACATTTGCAACAAACCATAACATATCCATGTCTTCATTCCCCAATCCCTTGAAGGTGGGTAGCTTCATATGCACAACCATATCACCTCCTGGTGGTGGTGGAGGAGGAGGAGGAGATGAGCTACCCCTGCGCAAGTTCGATTGTGGAGTTTGTGGAGGGTTACTTCCCTTGCATGCAACTTCACCACTTTCTGTATCATTGTTAGGTGGGTTTCTCATAGGGTTGTATACAAATCTTTCACCTCTGTGGTTAACCCAAAATTATTTTCCACTGCACGTAGTGCTTTAAAATTTGTTTGGGGACATTCACTCGGTATGACTTCATAGAACACCCTTTTCACACAATAACATCTTAATAAAAAAAAGGTATAGAGCCTATGAACCCACCTCTCTATCCTTTGAAGAATCTCCTTTCAGCTTCAAAATATGACACAAACTGATCAACTGCAAAAAATTTCACAAATCCACCCAGAACACTGTCAACCCAATGATCTATACTCCTAGTGATGATGTTATCAGTGTTTCAAACTGGTGGATCAAATGAGGTGACCACTCAGTGATCTTATCGTCCTTCCAGCAAGTCTGAAACTCAACTAGCCTTATCAACCACTCCTGTAGTTCATGTGTGAAGGTCACAAAGAAGATTTAGTGAACCTCTATAAAAATATAGTTATGTTTCCAACCTTCAGTAGACAATTTCTTACTTATGTTTTCTTTGTTGGAAACTTCCAAAATATTTTTCTCAAATCAGTCTTCTAATTCAATCTTTGATGGCTACCAGATCACTTAATCTCTCTCAAAATTATCCCAGTCTCGGAAACATAACCATTTTTTGGCTTGAGGGGTCTTGACCAAGGTTCAGAGTTAAAGCATAACTAGCAAAACCATCTTACTATTAGCCCTTTCGGCAGTGACCTACTTGCGTAGGCCAAAGTCTCACTCGAAGCAGTATCGGGGGGTGCTGGAACTAGGTTTCCACACCCTGAGAGAATTAAATGATGTGGGTGTACTCAGATCTATAATAATAACATATTGTCTTACGCACCATAAACCTTAACCAGTAAAATATAGGTCAACTTATGCAGGCTACCATGCACGCACACAGATAATGGTTTTGTTGATCAGCAGTTTTCATTGATGTCAACCCAAGCAGCACTAGGGGCTAACCCAATGTTGCATGGGAATTTTGACCTACCAAATTAATATATTCTGGGTCAATAATTCTTTTGATGATTTCTACTTGTCGAGATGTTTCTGTTGATATATGGCATGCCATGTAATTCTTCACGGTTTGAGAGATATTCATGTTTGAAGTTTGTACGCCCAGTTAGTGGGCTAAAACCCAAATGGGTTGGGGAATGGGTCATTGAAAATTCATAATTAATATTTTTTAAGCTCCTAAAATCCCTCTCACATTCAATTTTTGAAGCCCCTCTCAACTTAAGTATTCATATAAATTGTGATCTTCATTTCCTCCTTATGCAAGGGATTCGACCATCTCAAATAGGTCATCGTGGAATTTTCGCTCTAACGTTTTTTCTACGAAGGTTAAGAAAATGAAATTTTTATGAGGCAAAGAAAAAATTCTGAGGAAGTTGCAATAAAAATTTCAGATAAAGGTGCACAATATTTTTGGAGATATGATCTGTGGAAGTTAGGGTTTTTGTAGGCTCCTGAAATTCATCTCAAAGAAGTGACCTTAGTAAATTCGTCATAACTCTCTCTCTGAGTATCGGATTGGAATTCTGTAAAATGTGGTGGATAGTGGTCAGTCTTTAATTTTCTCTCTATCAATTTAAGATACAAATGAAGAAACAACGACACGTGGCATGCCATACAATTGTGCTATGCTGAAACAGTCCTTAATTAGGGCATTGTGAGAGATTGGGTATAACTCTCCCTTGAAGAATCAAAATTGGGTTAGACCTATGGCATTGTAAAGAAGACTCAGTGGACTAATATAGGACCAAAAATCAGATATTGAGGATCTGAAATAGCAGAGATACACCATATTCAATATCGAGTTCCTAGAAGGCAAGAAAAAGCTAGATCATGTGTTGTAAAGGGTTGCAAAGGACCAGAATTTCTACGACAACAAAGCGAAGCAAGGTGTAGCAGAGGGTATCATGACAAGAGTAGCAAGCAAGGTTCATAACAGCAGAAATAAGTTCATAATATGAAGTCTTCAAGTGGGCAGCACTGCATACAATCATTGTAAAGGTATCATTGTACTAAGTCATTGTAAATACATTATTGTAAAAATTGTACTAGTGTATATCTGCCAACGGTTGAAGAGGCAGTGTTGGGAGGTCTATGATCTCATTAGGTGGTTGTGTCGGGGTTATGGTCTAGTATATATTCTTCTTCTACATCATTCTATATCATTGTAAAGTGGACCATTTTCCCTGGTACGGGAGTCCATTCTTCTTTTATTCTTCTATAGGGTGGTAGGGTGGTGGTAGGGTGAGTTGTAGCTCATTGGTGTTGAGACATCATTATTGATTCTAAACATAATGAGACGTTGGTGTATCGATGGGTGAAAGATAACACACAATTCTAAGGAAATTGGAGCTTTATTTTCAATTGATTGAATATTAAAAAATATTGAAAAAAAGGAGGAAACATACTTACTGGGTAATTCCACACCAGATAGCGTATTACATTTGTGTTCCTCTTGTTTACTGCTATCATTGTACAAAAAATGATAATAATTGAAGATTAACTAATGCTCTAATTGAAAGGAATACTGATTCACCCCCCCCCCCCCCTCTCAGTATTTACAACAATTGGTTTTAGAGCTTGGTTCCTTCAATAGCAGTTTAACAGCTGGAAGGAGGTCATGGAGCATACCAAGAATGGTGTACCTCTATTCAATGAAAATAATTATGCACTCTGGAAAGGAAGAATGGAGGTCTATCTCTTCGCGCAAGGTTACGAAGTATGGGACACTGTTCAAAATGGATTTACATCAACCATGGATGAACAAGGTAAGAAGAATTTGGTAAATGATGCAAAAGCAAAGAATATTATTATCAGTGGACTTATTGAATCTGCTTATCATAAGGTGTTGGGTTGTAAAAACGCCAAAAATGTATGGGACAAGCTTGAGAATATATATGCAGGTGACTCAAATGTCAAAGAAGCAAAGCTTCAAATCTATAGAGAAAAATTTGAGCAACTCAGAATGAAAGAAGATTGCAACATTGCTACATACTTTCAATACGTTGATGAAATAACCAATACTCTAGAAGGATTGGGAGAGCTAGTTGACGGGAAGACTATTATACGGAATATTCTTAGAACGTTACCAGGGAAATTCAACCCAAAGGTATCGATTAACAGAATGATGCAAATACGGACAAACCGGCAAAGAAGATGCCATTTGATTCTCATAGCATATGAAATGGGAGGACTTGATGAAAGCAGGTATTACATCATTACATTCATACATCTAAGAAAATAAACAAGAAAAACAACACTAATTGAAAACACATGCAAGTGAAGAAAGGAGATGATGAAGGTCTTTAGATGAAAATATTGCCAAAACTACAAATGGTAGAGGAAAATTAAAAGGTAAACTTCCATTGATATGTTTCAGCTATAATGAGGTTGGGAATTTTGCAGCAAAATGTCCAAACAAAAGTAATGGAAACTCAAAAAGAAAGAAAGGCTTTAAGAAATTCAACAAGCAAGGATCCAAAAGGAACTTTCTCTCTAAAGAAGATAGCTCATCATCCGATGAAGAAAATGATAGTGAAGAAGAATTCAATGAGAGAGTATTGTTTATGGCCAAGCACAATAAACCCAAGCACAATAAGCAAGAGGTATCAAACAACGAAGAAGAAGGATGGACCATAGACAAATTTTATGAGGAAGCAATCAAGCTTATAAAATATCTCAAGGCGGAGAAGATCCATTCCAAAACTCTTGAAGAACAAGTTCAAGGTCTCAAAATTGAAGTTGAAGAACAAAAATTCATTGAAGAGTCACTTCAAAAGAAGTTGGAAGAAAGAAACCAAGAAAGGGAAGAATTAGAAGCCGAAGTAGTCTCGCTGCGTGAGGAAGTGAAGAAAGGAAAAACTATCCAAAACTATTCCAACAGCTCAAGGGCATTGGAAGAACTCATCAACAATCAACGATCTTACAACAAAAAAACTGGCATCGGTTACAAAGAAGAAGAAGCAGGACCTTCTACAACAAAATACAATGAACCTATGAGATCTGACATGCATGTAGACTTCATTGGACAAGATTCGCAAGAAAAGCCTTGGAAGACAATTCCTCGATGAAAATTTCCATCCAGGTACCAAAATATTTTTTATGGCTACTATTATTCATGTGGAAAATTTGGTCATAAAGCTGTAGAATGTCGCACGTACCCTAGGAATGAATACAATTCCAGGAGATTTGTCAAATGTGAACCTCCTAGGGCTCAGCGAAACATCAATAGATTTGAACATTTAATAAATAATATTGAATGTTACAAATGTCAAAACTTTGGACACATAGCCAAAGACTGCAGACTTGAAAATCCTCCAGAAGAATCTTCGAAGCCACAGAATGAACGAACATGGAAGAAGAAGAAGAATGATAATTGTGCTCTCACTCTCAAGGCTCAAAAGAACAAAGATGTATGGTATGTTGATAGTAGTTGCTCAACGCATATGACTGGAGATAGAAATAAATTTGTATCTATGAAAGAGAAGAATGATGGAACCGTGTCCTTTGGAAATGATGGATCTTCAAATGTTTAGGATCAGGTACTGACACTCTCGGAAGCAAAGATTCTCTAGCCAATAATGTTCTATTGGTTGAAAACATGAATAAAAATCTGCTCAGTGTTGGACAAATGTGTGATCAAGGACATACAATACTATTGAACTCCACGCAATGTGAAATTAGGAAAGGCGTGTATGGTGAAATTGTGGCTACAGCAAGTCGAGCTCCAAATGACATATATGTTCCTGATGAAGCAACTAATTCATGTCTAATAGCCAAAGAGGATGATACAATAATTGGTAGCAATGATGATCGACTAAGTAAGAAGTTTGCTACAAAGGTGCAAAGTGATTTCAAGATGTCTTTAATTGGTGAGCTGACATACTTCTTAGGGCTTCAAATATATGAGCAAGAGAAAGGAATATTTATATGTCAAGCCAAGTACATCAAGGAAATGCTCAAGAAATTTAAAATGGAAGATTTCAAACCCATCCTTATTCCAATGGTAACAGGTTGCAAATTGAGCATAGACGACTCATCTAAGTATGTGGATCAAAGGTTGTACAGATCTATGATTAGTAGTCTTCTATATGTAAAAACCTCCCAACCATATGTTATGCAAGCAGTTGGACAAGTAGCAAGATTCCAAGCAGCACCAAAAGAATCACATATTAAATATTCACCAACATTGGAATATCTTCGCCAAAAGCTTGGGATTCTCCCAAGTTCTCATTAGATTTTCCTTTTTTTCAGAATATAAAGGGGGAGTGGAAGTGTGTATAGGTCTGCAGGATGGTTGTGTTTCAGGGGGAGTTACCCTTTTCCATTGATTTCAAAGGGGGAGAGAATGTTGTAGGAAGAGGTGTCATGATCGTAGGGGGAGTACTTGTGTTGCCATCAATGCCAAAGGGGGAGATTGTTGATCAGCGGTTGTCATTGATGTCAACCCAAGCAGCACCAGGGGCTAACCCAATATTGCATGGGAATTTTGACCTAAAAAATTAATATATTCTGGGTCAATAATGATTTTTATGGTTTCTACTTGTCGAGATGTTTCCATTGATATATGGCACGCCATGTAATTCTTCACGGTTTGAGAGATATTCATGTTTGAAGTTTGTACCCCCAGTTAGTGGGCTAAAACCCCATGGGGTTGGGGTATGGGTCATTGAAAAGTCATAATTAATATTTTTTAAGCTCCTAAAATCCCTCCCACGTTCACTTGTTGAAGCCCCTCTCAACTTAAGCATTCATATAATTTTGATCTTCATTTCCTCCTTATGCAAGGGATTCGCCCATCTCAAACAGGTCATCGTGGAATTTTTTCTCTAATGTTTTTTCTACGAAGGTTCAGAAGCTGAAATTTTTATGAGGAGAAGAAAAACTCCTGAGGAAGCTTCAGTAACAATTTCAGATCAAGGTGCACAATATTTTTGGATATATGATCTGTGGAATTCATGGTTTTGGAAGGCTCCTGAAATTCATCTCAAAGAAGTGACCTTAGTAAATTCATCATAACTCTCTCTCTGAGTATCAGATTGGAATTCCATAAAAAGTTGTGGATAGTGCATAGTCTATAATTTCTGTTATATCAATTTCAAAGACAAATGAAAACACATTGACACGTGACACGTCGTACAAGTGCGCTATGTTGAAACAATCCTTAATTAGGGCATTGTGAGAGATTGGGTATAACTCTCTCTTGAAGAATCCAAATTGGGTCAGACCTGTGGCATTTTAAAGAAGACTCAGAGGAATACTAAAGGACCTAAAATCAGATATTGAGGATCTTAAATAGCATAGATACACCAGATTCAATATCGAGCTCCTAGAAGGCAAGAAAAAGCTAGATCATGTGTTGTAAAGGGTTGCAAAGGACCAAAATTTCTATGGAAAAAAAGAAAAGCAAAGTGCAGCGAAGGGTATCATGACCAGAGAAGCAACCAAGGTTCATAACGGCAGCAAGAATTTCATCATATTAAGTCTTCAAGTGGGCATCACTGCATACAATCATTGTAAAGGTATCATTGTACTAAGTCATTGTAAATACATTGTTGTAAAAATTGTACTAGTGTCTATCTGCCAAGGGTTGAAGAGGCAATGTTGGGAGGTCTAGGATCTCATTAGGTGGTTGTGTCAAAGTTGGGTTTATGGTCTAGTATATATTCTTCTTCTACATCATTCTATATCATTGTAAAGTGGACCATTTTCCCAGGTACGGGAGTCCATTCTTCTTTTATTCTTCTATAGGGTGGTAGGGTGGTGCTAGGGTGAGTTGTAGCTCATTGGGTGTTGGGGCATCCATTCAGTTGAATACTGAATAATCTTGGGCATTGAAGCACCATACAGTGGGAGCTGGAGAAGAATGATTTTCTATATTCTTGGAAGTTGGAGCTTTATTTTCAATTGGAGTTGAATATTAAAGAATTATTAGAAAAGCATTAGGTGGTTTTTGTCCCGGAGTGGGTTTCCACCTTAAAAATTGTGTGCATTTGTGTTCCTCTTGTTTGTTGCTATCATTGTACAAACATTGATAATAATTGAATATTAACTAATTCTCTAATTGTAAGAAATACTGATTCACCCCCCCTCTCAGTATTTCCAACAGGCTCTGTAATCCCTTCAAGAGTCTTAACAAAGTGATATTGAGGCCTTACGGTGATAGATATATGCAACTAACATTCACATTAAGAAATAAATCATGTACGCAACCAATCCAATCACATAAAAATTTCACATATTCATTTAGTACTTCAAGTTATCCAAAAACATTTATTTATTCATCAATAGTCCGCAAAACTCTTACAATCCTTCAAATTTACCCGCGCACACAGCCAGTGGGGTCCGCACACAGCCGGACTAAGTTCTCCGCACACAAGAGACTTTTCCACACATACGCTTATACAGATTCTCTTTATAGCTCAACCATACATAAAATTCTATCAAAACGTACATAAAAATATATATTTTCCGACTCGATCTAAACTTCTATTTATATCTTAGCCTGTGCTCATACTAACGTCCGCAAACTATGGTTTTAGACTCCTATATTTACCCTTAAGTCCATTAAAACTAATGAAGGGACTTTGAACCACCTTAAATCCCCTTGACTGTGCATTTCTTAGTGTGCACGACTCAAAAATACAAAAAATACTATTATTTACTCAAAAATGCGGTCCTAAGGGACCTTGGTCCAACATAACCATTTGCATAATCATATGGGTTTATCATTGTTATTTTCCAAGTCATTAATTTTAAGTATTTTAAGATAATTTATAATTAAATATTAGTAAATGAACATGTTTTCATATATATCTAAAAGTATTATGAGTTTTGTGATATTGTACACCTACTTGGAGATTCTAGAAGGGTCCTATTTGCCCACCTAACTACAAATTCGAATTTCAAATTCCAACTCATGAGAATTTGTAGAATATTTGAGGAAGATGTGGATCATTAAGTTAAGAACATTCAAACGAGAATAATCATGGATGGTTTGATATGTGTCCTTATCAAAACCATGAGAGATTTTGGAGAGGATTTGTATCTTGTATATTTAGATGATTGGTTGTAACCACAATAGATAAATGTGGATTTAGGAGAGATTTGAGGATCTCTATTTATTGAATGGCTATCTTCAGTTTTTGTATAAATAGGAGTGCATCCTTCAAAGGATAAAACTCTTATCAACCATTAGGAAACTAATTATTCATTCTTGTAAAACCTTTAGATATTTTCTCCAACTTTATGAAATACATACTGTTGTTTTGATCTCCAAGATGTGATAATTGTTAGATGTGCTTGCTGAGGAATTGAGGGCCCCCCTCAAACAAAATTCACACATATTTGTACATATTGGTAACAATGTTTAATTGTGTTATTTCAGTTTAGCATGTGTGATTTTCTTTCCAGCAAGTGTGTTTTCATTCCAGTAAGTGTGATTTCAATTATGCAAGTGTGGTATGTTCAATTCTACAAGTGTGATTTCCTTTATGCAAGTGTGATTTCAATTACTTTATGTTTGGTTTGGATTGGATTGTATTGAATTGATTTAATTTCTCATTTTCAATTGCATTAGATTAATCTATTCTGATAAATAATCACCTAGTACATATAGTACATGTATACCTCGTCAGTTCACGAACCTCAGGTTTATAAATTAAATGACAGGGATTTAACTTGCAATTAAATCACCCAACCACATTTTTGATTGAAAAATACTCTTTAAGAAGCAAAAGGAAATAGAAAATCAAGGACATACAGGGAAAATAAAATACCGGAGAGGTATTCTAGATATGTTTCAGACATGAAAAAGTTGATTGAGATAAAACATTCCTCCTATGAGGATGTTGCTAAGCATCAAGAATGGAGGAATGCAATGTAGGAAGAATATCAGCCCATAATGAATAAGGATGTATGGGACATTGTCCCTAGGCCAAGTTATAAATCAATAGTCACCTCAAAATGGATTTATAAGATAAAGCATGCTACAAATGGGAGAATCGACATATGCAAATCAAGGTTTGTAGAAAGGGGCTTTTAACAAAAGGAAGGAATCAGATATGAGGAAAACTTTGATCCAATAACTAGGTATACAAAAATAAGATCACTTGTTTCATTGGTTCCTTCTATGGGATAGAACATTCATAAAATGGATTTCAAGACAAATTTCTTGAATGGGACAATTGATGGGGAATGTTACATTGAGAAACCTCAAGGATTTGAAATAAATCAGACAGAGACACATCTCTATAGGTTAAAGAAATATCTATATGGCTTAAATCAAGCACCAAGAGCATGGTATGCAATAATGGATGGATATCTCTTGAGACTTGGTTGTACCAAGAGTTCAACAGACCCAAACCTATACATCAAGGTGGTCCAGGAAGAGCCAGTTATTATACTCCTATATGTGGATAATCTACTAGTTACAGGTGTAGAACAATAGATTCATGAATGTAAGAGGTAATCAACGGTTGAGTTCGATATGAAAGATATAGGAATCATGCATTATTACTTAGGTCTAGAAGTGTGTCATACGTCAGAACATATATATCTTGTTCAAGGTAAATATGTGATAAATATGCTTTAGAAATTAGGCATGAAGGTTTTCAAGCCTATGATGACTCCTATGATTAAAAAACTGAAAATTTTTAGGAGTTCAGAGTCATGTCGAGTAGATCCTACTTGCTACAGACAATATTTGATTGGGTCCTTGATGTATCTCATAAACACCATACCAGACAGTTGTTTTGCAGTAAATGTCCTCAATCAGTTTCATATGGAGCTAAGACATGATCATTGGATTGCAGAAAAGCACATCCTAAGATATTTGTGTGGGACTATACATCACTACCTCAAGGAAAATAGTGTGAAATCCAACTTGTGGGATGTAAATTCATATTGGGGAGGTAGTGTGACAAATGGAAAAAGAACAAACGAAGGATGTTTCAGCCTTAGGTCTTCCATGGTTTCATGGATGAGTAGAAATTAAGATACAATTGCTTTGAGTAGTACTAAGGTTGAATGTGTTGTTGAAAGAAAATTCCATCGAGAAGTAGTTTGGTTGAGGAAGTTGCTATCAAACTTGTTTGAAGTGTTGGGCGTGTGTTAGATTCTTTCCATGACTAGTTATAGTGTTGCATGTTGGGTGAGTGTTATAATAGTGTTGGGTGTGTGTTATAATAATTGGGAATAACTACCCATGGTATTTTGTAGATATAGTCAAGGGAACTACGGTTATGTTCTAATACATGGTTAATGGATTGGGGTTTGTGAATGCTTCAAAATTTATATATATATATATATATATATATGTATGTATTGTAACATTGAAAGGAATATAATTAAAAATCAATCTGGTAGTCTCGATGTTTGCATATAGGGGGAAATATTTGTTTATATTTGTTTTATGTCCTTGTCATTGTTTATTTTATTTTTTAAGAATTCATTTGTAGGTAATTTAAGTACAGGATTAAAACCTACATGAAGGACCATTCATCCCTACATGGATACATTGTGATAAGGAGGGTTGCATAATATTGACAGAAGACATGATGTTTCACTCTAACATGAAGTGTATAAAAAAAAAGTATCACTACATCATAAGCTTGGTACGAGACATGGTCATAGATCTGCACTATCTACCTACATATGAACAAGTAACAGTCATATTGACAAAATTGTTACCAAACAAGAAGATTGAGTACTTGAGAGGTAAGCTTGGTTTGGTGGATATCTCTTCCCTAGTTGAGAGGGAGTGATATCGAATAGTTCTTATCTTTATGGGTCAGGCACTAGAATAGGACTAACAATTATAAGTCTAGGTGAAGGCCATAAAGAAAGAATAGAGTCTGTAGGATTGGATAAGCATCTATATTATAAATTCTTATGAATTAGAAAAATCTAAGAAAATAATTTGATGACCGATGCTCTTTAAGGATGAGGTAGGGAATCCAAGAAAGAGTATTTGAAGAGGATTGATATTATTTAAGGATCCAAGTTTGGGAATCCAAGTTAAGAATAGTCATAAAAGGAAATACCATGTATAAATATGTATGGGGTATCTACCTTGAGACGGAAGCTCACGTAAAGCCTCCCAGCATATTGTGCATGATTAAAGATGAGCTTTTCCAGTTCAGGCCTTTAGGGACAATGTTGGTTATGATAAAGATGATTAGGAAAAGGACGGCTTATCAATATGAGTCTTCTTATGAAAATGCTTCAATATTTATATTCCTTGTATCATGAATACCTCCCTAGCTAAGAGGGAGTGTTGAAAATTGTAACTAGGTTTGATCTTCATTATGATGTAATCATAATCATGAAATTATATATTATTCTAAAGAAATAAAAATGACAGGAAGATAAATTATATTTTATTTTGAAGTATGGGTTTCATACTCAAGTTTGATTCAAATTCATGTTCTTCATGCTTTTAGGTCATCTAGGTATTTCTAGGTCTTTCTAGGATAACAAATAATATTTTTCATGTGTCATAGTTCCATTTGGACTCATTGTAATGGAGAAAAATATGTATTTTATCATGTAAAGTCCATGGATAAGCTCAATACCAGGTTTTCCCAAGAGAAAAGACAGGTGAGCCTAAGGGAGGGTTACTCGTTCCTTAAGAAAGGTTATAAATACAAGGGAGTTCAACCTCAATTGGATACTCAACTCAAGCTAGTTTGATATGCAGTAGAAAAAGTGAAAGTAGAGTAGTTGAGGGACAACGAAGAGGTGCAAAAGTCGAATTTATTTCAAGGGTTGTCTTTATCTTTGTCTCACTATGGCTTGTGAAGTTGCTAGCTTCAAGAGTACAAACATTTGAAGTAGTTGTAGGGGGTTGAGGTTGTAGGGCCAAAATTCTGTTGCAAGGGTCAAAGTTACAATAGCAGTGAAGCACTATCGAAGTGCTAGAAGTTTTCTCAAGTAATATCTTCTCGGGGGTTGGCTTGGGGCTTGGAGGGTTTCTTGGCTTTGGTATTTAGGTATTGGAAGTCTCTTTTGTATGTATATTCTAAGAGGAAGAGAAGAATTTTCTGGGTTTTCCTCTTGGAAGTGTTTTTCCTTGGCTTGGAGCCTATATCTTGTGTACTCTGTCTCTTTCTGATCTTAGTATTTTTGGTAATTTATTGATGAACATAATTAAATATGAAGTTAAAGAAAAACTAACATCACAAGTATTTATCAAGCTGATCAGGAGCTCAGGACCAAGTGTCGTAAAATGGTCAAAAATGAAGGTGCTCAGAACTAGTTTGAACCTGAACGACCGGATAGAGCTCGTCTTCCTGATTTCGGTGCCGCGAACGGTTCGAAAAACGGTCGCCGTATGCAGAAGTTATTCAAGTTTGAAGATTTCTCAATTTCCATAAAAAAATGCCAAATTTGACTTTGTGGAAAATTTTATTAAAAAAAGAATATTCCACAGAATATTCTGTGAATATTCCGTGGAATATTCTGTAGAATATTTTGGGGAATATTCCTTGGCAGCCAATGAGAAGGCGCCACGTGGCTAGCCCGGAGGCCGCCACGTGGGCCCCAAAGGTCGGATTGAAATGGCGCATTGTAAAATTTGTTTCGGGTCGGATGGGATTCGAACGCAGGACCGCATGAACCATAACCAAGCGCTTTAACCAATGGACCAATGTTTATTCGTTGTTTTATATTTCAAACGGATATCTATTTAAGGTTTGTGTTTGTGTTGGGCGGGGCCCGAAAGGGGGCCAGCCCCCTTCCCATAAAACCTCTGGCGCGGAACCAGTACCCAAAGCTCGGTGCGCAGAACGTGGCGGATTAATACTTTGGTTATGTGTATAAAGTGGTTGTTAATTATTAAACGTGGTTTTAATTAAAAACGTTTAAAACCGTTATCAATACCGCCGCATATGAACGTGCATCACCATAACATTAATTGCCCAAGATAACCGCGCGGATAAACTGGTGGCTCCGCCCCTTTTGGCGCCCTATGCTAATTTGGCGCTCTTATCTTCAGTTTCTCCACATTTAGTGGAGGTTTTTTAGCCCAAACAAGCAGTTTAGTAAAGTGGGCATAACTTCTGCTAGGGGAGGTCTTTGAAGACGATTTTTATTTTTTATTTTGGGTGGAGAGAGCATTCTGGAGCTGTTGGAGGTGTCTGCAGAGCCATCAGGGCATTCTATCTACGAATTTTACAGCGCTTTTGACAGTGGAGCCATCAGAGCTAAAGGGAAAGAGTGCTGCATTGGGCTACCTTCCTCCAATGGAGGTGAATTTGTAGTCAATTTATACTGATTTGGATCTTCTGAGTCTGTTTTAGGAGTCTATTTTTCCATTAGAGGAGTTTATACAGATGTAATCTCATTTGAAGCCTTTAATCAAAAGAGGACTGAGCCTAATTAGAGGCTTTTGGACCAGCGGAGGTAGCCCAAGAGAGGGGTGAACCGCTTAAACAAATATCTGCTGTTCATCTGTGTATTTTGGCTGTTTATTTTCAGATTCTGATAGTTTAAATAGTAAAATTTCATAAGCATGCTTTTCCAAAACAAGTTTATACAGTAATCAAAACTTGTTATTTTAACATCAAACCTCTACACACCAATTGCAGAACATATGCTCTTGCTTATTGACACTCAAAACAGATCAATGAACACTTTGAATTTAAAAACAAAATACTTTCATTGATCTTGATATTTGTGTTTACATATTATTTCCTTAGGCAGAGTCTGTAGAGGGCCAGGTAGCCTCTAGAACTCATCCTCTCTTTAGAGGTGACATGTCCAGTGAATGCCCTTACAGTCCATCTCTGTATAGGAAATAGTTTATTCTCACATTTTCAGAGGTCACTTGGAGTGTATAGCTCAATTTGAAACTAAGGAAAATGGATACCTTGCACCCTTAAACAAGTACATTCCATTTTCAGATCAGATGGTATCGGAGCCTGGTTTGCTTGACTGACATCACTAGCTTGATTGTGTAGCTTGAAAGGTGTCTTAAGCAGTGTTGAAGATTGACTGCTTTATTATTCTGCAAACTACTTGTTGTTTGAGTTGGCTGAAGCTCTTTTGTTCATTTTTATAATGACAACTTCCATAAGTGAGTTCTCAAAATCGTCCTCCTTCACAAGATTTTTTGATGAAGGCTTGAAGCAAGAATTTTTCATCATGATGAATATGGTGAGAGAAATGTATGAGGATGAAAGAAAGAGCTCTAGACTTCAAGAGCAGTTGAATTCCATGAGGGAAGAGAAGCAATTGCTTTCTGACCAATTGCAGGAAATGGAAGGCCAACTTCGTATTGCAAACATGAAGCTGGAAAGGATGCATGAGTTGGAGACACAAATCCTTGTTTCCAAAGAAGCCTTAGCCAAGTATCAGCTTGAAGAAGAGGTAAAAAATTCTAGTTTGTCTTCAAATTATTATAAGAATGTTTATGAACTTGGTTCTTTTGAGAAACATACCAAAGGCATAGGGTCCAAGTTGATGTCCAAAATGGGATATGAAGGAAAAGGATTGGGAAAACATGCACAGGGTATAGTTGAGCCAATAATGGTTGAGGTAAGGCCTAAGAATTTGGGTCTTGGCTATGGACAATCTTATGGAGAAAGTTCCAAAGCAGCCATGAAGGAAGAAGGTGTGCATCAGCATGCACTTGAACAAGGGAGTGGTGAAAGCTCTAAAACCATTGATGGGATTGATAGTGTCCCAAAGGGAGCTTCTTCTTCTTTTGATTCACCTCCTCATGAAGGTAATGAAGGTGAAAGAGAAAGGTATAAATCTGATTTCAATCATATTTCCTTTGATCATGTAAAGCATGGAAAATTTCCACACAAGCATTGGAAAAGAATTGCATGTTCTTTTTGTGGTTTGTTTAACCATAGTGTTTCTAGATGTTGGAAAAGAATGGCAACATACAAGAAACTTTTGAAGGAAAGGAGGCAAGAAGCCAAAGTTCCAATGAACAATGCAAATCATGCGGTCAAGAAGATGAACATGTGTTGCACTTATTGCCATAAGCAAGGACATACGGTTGAAAGGTGTTGGACTCTGAATCCAACAATGCTTCCACAAAAGTTGAAGAAATGGGAGAAAGAGTATGGCAAGAATGGGAAGGAAGTTTCCATCATTGATATGTGTCAGGATGACACACCTGCTGATATCGATGTGCAGTTAAAGGAATCACCTTTGAAATGGATTGGTAAGAAATGGTTAGAATTCTTATCCAATTAAAGTTGCATGTCTTTTGATTGAATGCATTTTCTTTGTTAAGGGAATGTAAGTTGCAGGATGGAAAATTTGAGTATGAGACTCACTCTTTCGTAGCGAAAGTTATATTCATTTTAGCTTTGAAAGTACATGTACATGTGATTGAGGATCTTGTACTTATGATTGTACTTAAGAGAAAGTTGAAGGATAAACTGCATGCATGAGAATGAGATGCATGAGCACAGGGATCATGATGATTTCCTTGTATTTTTAAACATGTATGTGTGATTAACTTGAAGGGTTGATTACTTTGTTTTTAACCATGCATGTAATGTAATATTGACTTGGAAAAAGTTAATTTGATCTCCAAGATTGTAAAGAGGAGAAATGATGAAGTGTTTCATCTTTGTAAAAGCCTTTTCATTTGGGAGGCAGTTCTTCTTCTGGAATGGAGGTGCCATGGATGGGCATCGTGACAGTTGGCAAGTCCACATGTTCAGGAGAATATTTCAGCTCATATATCAGCAAGTTTCATTGTTGGTTCCTGCAATTTCAGATTTGTCTGGCAAAAGAACTTGGTCGGGATTCGACAAGTACTTGGCGTATGCAACAAAAAGTCGCCATGATGACATTTAGCAAGGCAGGACATTTTTGGCATTAGTATGCTCTTTTGGCTGACTGGAAGAGGATATTTCTGTTCCTCAAGTGCTGTACAGTTCAGATCAGAGATTCAGTAAGCTTTTGGGGACCAAAAGCCTTCTCATTTGGGAGGTGTGATCAGGAGCTCAGGACCAAGTGTCGTAAAATGGTAAAAAATGAAGGTGCTCAGAACTAGTTTGAACCTGAACGACCGGATAGAGCTCGTCTTCCTGATTCCGGCGCCGTGAACGGTTCGGAAAACGGTCGCCGTATGCAGAAGTTATTCAAGTTTGAAGATTTCTCAATTTCCATAAAAAAATGCCAAATTTGACTTTGTGGAAAATTTTATTAAAAAAAGAATATTCCACAGAATATTCTGGGAATATTCCGTGGAATATTCTGCAGAATATTCTGGGGAATACTCCCTTGGCATCCAATCATAAGGCGCCACGTGGCTAGCCCGGAGACCGCCACGTCGGCCCGAAAGGTGGATTGAAATGGCGCATTGCAAAATTTGTTTCGGGTCGGATGGGATTCGAACACAGGACCGCTTGTATATTAACCAACCGACTTAACCGTTGGACCAATGCTTTGTTCGTTGTTTATGTTGTAGATGGAGTTATAGTTATTGTATGTGGGTGTTTGGGCGGGGCTCGAAAGGGGGCCAGCCCCCTTCCCATGGGACCTCCGACGTGGAACCTTCACCCAAAAGCTTGGCGCGCATTTGAACTTGGCAGATTTAAAACTTTGGATATGTGTCAAATGGTGGGTTTTTAATATACAACGTTTGTATTTATTATTAAACATTGTTTTAATTAAAACGTTTAAAACCGTTGCAAACCGCCGCATATGAACGCATTTTTATAATATTTATTGCCAAATGAATAACCGTGCGGCCACGTTTGGTGAAATTTTCGGTGGTTGTTCCATTTCTGGCGCCACCCACCATTTTAGCGGCCTTATCCAAAGTTCCTCCACAATTAGTGGAGTTTCCCAAGGTGAAACTGACTGATTCAGTAAATGTGCCATAACTTCTGCTAGGAGAGGCCTTTGAAGACGAATTTTTTTTTGATTTTGGGTGTAGAGAACATTCTGGAGCTGTTGGAGGTGTCTGGAGAGCCATCAGGGCATTCTATATGCGAATTTTACAGAACTTTTGACAGTGGAGCCATCAGAGCTAAAGGGAAAGAGTGCTGCATTGGGCTACCTTCCTCCAATGGAGGTGAATTTGTAGTCAATTTATACTGATTTGGATCTTCTAAGTCTATTTTAGCAGTCTATTTTTCCATTAGAGGAGTTTATACAGATGTAATCTCATTTGAAGCCTTTAATCAAAAGAGGACCGAGCCTAATTAGAGGCTTTTGGACAAGCGGAGGTAGCCCAAGAGAGGGGTGAACCGCTTAAACAAATATCTGCTGTTCATCTGTGTATTTTGGCTATTTGTTTCCAGATTCTGATAGTTTAAACAGTAAAATTTCCTAAGCATGCTTTTCAAAAACAAGTTTATACAATAATCAAAACTTGTTATTTTAACATCAAACCTCTACACACCAATTGCAGAACATATGCTCTTGCTTATTCACACTCAAAACAGATCAATGAACACTTTGAATTTAAAAACAAAATACTTTCATTGATCTTGATATTTGTGTTTACATATTATTTCCTTAGGCAGAGTCTGTAGAGGGCCAGGTAGCCTCTGGAACTCATCCTCTCTTTAGAGGTAACATGTCCAGTGAATGCCCTTACAGTCCATCTCTGTATAGGAAATAGTTTATTCTCACATTTTCAGAGGTCACTTGGAGTGTATAGCTCAATTTGAAACTAAGGAAAATGGATACCTTGCACCCTTAAACAAGTACATTCCATTTTCAGATCAGAAATACTTTCATTGATCTTGATATTTGTGTTTACATATTATTTCCTTAGGCAGAGTCTGTAGAGGGCCAGGTAGCCTCTGGAACTCATCCTCTCTTTAGAGGTGACATGTCTAGTGAATGCCCTTACAGTCCATCTCTGTATAGGAAATAGTTTATTCTCACATTTTCAGAGGTCACTTGGAGTGTATAGCTCAATTTGAAACTAAGGAAAATGGATATCTTGCACCCTTAAACAAGTACATTCCATTTTCAGATCACAAGCTAAGGAGAATAACTTATAATTTTTAAGTCTCGATATTTTCCACCAGAGATAGGGTGTGATCCTTACCATTTATGGTAAGTAGTATCTCGCTCAAGTGATGGGATGTGGGTGTTCTACCAGTTGACTCTTTAGGGTCTATATGGGAAGATAAATGGAAAATAGGACAACGAGTGATCCTTAATTCAATATCACCTATTTTCATTAGATGATAGGATAGAGTGTGATACTTAATTTGATTTCATATATTGTAATGGGTCAATAAGATAGAGTGTGATCCTTATCCTTGTGGTAAGTGAATCTCACCTATTGTCCTTGGATATAGGGTGGTAACCAGAGCTTCCATACGATGATTCTTCTTCTTTAGATAGATACATCATTTTTCATCTTATGATCAAAAGTGTCAAGTTGAGTTGATATGTGATGAGATGGATGTATTTTTGATATAGTTGAGATGAAATTCATGTGATTTTACTTGGAGACTAGTAGGGTTTGGAGGATTCATCTCCCATAACTTTGATTGTACATTAATATTATTCTATGAGACATGATGAGGTGTAATGATGATGCAATTTCTTGCCTTCTTATATTGCAACATGCACATCCGAGATGATTCTTGTGATGAAAATGGAAATTCCTCTGTAGCTTAGAGGAAGTGTTTAAATGTGGGCAGCTTTGGGAAAAAAAATTCTCCTCACACCTATGGCTAGTTGAATATTCTATGACTCAAATTATCATCCCAGTGATTAACATGGCTCGCAATATTCTCAAGGTTCACATCCATACGTAGTATTGTTGCACAACTCGATATCTATAGAGTGGCTCATTACATAACTCGGTGGCAAGCACTTGATTCCAGTAGCTCACATTACAAGCTTTTTCTCACACATCAATTCTCTATGTATCATATTATATACAACGCATTTTTGGATAATAAAATGGGTCTATGGATGATATTACATATTGTGGATGGATTATATTAAACACAATAGGTCGCTCTCATTGAGGCTCAATTATACACGTGTTCTATGTACTATATTCAGCAAGACAGCAATCCAAAGACAATAATGTTGGTGAACGATTTTATGACATTGATACTGAGGTATGATCTATAAAGTGTGGTAACGTTATTATATTAGTATTTTGTGTCAAAGAACCTATGTTGAGTATATAAATACACATATAATATTTCTTTGATTATTAGAAGTAAGCATATTATAATCCAACAATTTTATGGCGAGGTTAGTAATATTTATATTGCCATTTCCTTTTTCAAATATCATGTATGATAGTCTTTTGAGATGTATAAATTTATTCTCATATGAAATTAACCCTATAATAATTTATTTAAAGTAGCAATCATGTATTTTAGTGACCCATGATAGTGACATTGTGTTTGATATATCTTTGAGACATTGAAGGCACAATCTTGTTTTGATAGTGTCCCTTTGGTATGAGAGTAACCCAAGATACAAAAGTAACATATATTAGTGGTAATATGTGGGAAAAAATGTACAACAACGTATATGAAATGAAAATGATTCCTATTCTCATGTGAGAAGTAATTCTAAAGTTGTCAGAATTCCAATAATAAGATAAAGTTGTGTTAATTCCAATGATAAGATGAAGGATGGAAGATGTGAAATTGTAGAGCAACTCTCTCGGACTCGCCTAATGTAATGATGTATCTCACTATGGATGTAATTTGAATCTCAACTTAAAAATTGATAAATATCTAATAGAACAATAATTTGGATGGGTTCCCCCTTTGTGGTGTTTTTCCCTGATCTTTAACCTAGATCATGGTTTCCCTATTTGTGTATGCTTTTCTTCTCTTGACCTTTATTGTTTCATTTCATTATTGTTATTTCTATATAATTTCTAATGTTAATATGATTTTCTGGGGTGAATGAAATATGTAAATGATGAAAAATATGTAAATGCAATTATTCTGAAGCAAAGAACAATATAAACCCTCGAAAAATTAATAAAATTCTCCCCTGAGAAGCTAGAATAACTTGAATGCTAGAAGGACTTAGCTAGGTCATGACCAGAGAATATTAATACATTTTCCTAAAGATCCATAAAGGACTTTTTCCAAAATCCCTCAATACTTAATTTCATATTAGGAGTTACATTTCCCACGCCGATATGGAGTTATCTATAGTCATTCATCAACATTACAAGCTCATAAATGTTTCTTAAGGAAGGATAAATTTTAGGTGAATGAAAATTTGTTGCAGCCAAGGATAATACCTCCTTAGATAAGTGGGATTTTTTATTTTTTCGATAGCGTCATGAGGTATTCCTGCATGCCAAGAGGCCTCATAAATTGGCCTAGAAAAATTATGGTAAATAAAATAAAATACATTTTATTTTTGGGTTTCATATAGGCTCAAAAGAAACAAGTTGGCTCCACAATGAAAGGGTGTATCCCTTGGGGCGCATTCATCAATTAGACTTGTATATATACACATGTTATGATGCTTCATTTTTCTTACTCATTCATCATCTCTCTTATATATAATATGCTCATGGGAGCAAAAAAAGGATGAAATGACTAAAGTTCGGACTTGGGTTTTGGCACAAGTTTATAGACATTTTATTGTAAACCTTGTTGAAGAAGAATTTATCCTAGAATAAGATTTTCTAGATTTTCTCCCAAGTTTTGGTTTCCCATATAATTTTTTTTATCTCTACTATTGTAACTTATTTTGATCATAGTTATCTAGTTATTTTGTTATGTTGAAAGAAGAAAATAAATCATATATATATATATATATATATAAGAAAGAAAAAATAAAAGGGGATGTAAAAATACAGATAAAAATAAAATGAAAAAGTCTCGAAATAGCGTGAGCAAGTTAAAATGCCGCAGTTTGATTATTTGTGTTTTAATTTGTAAAAAAAATGTGATTTGATGTCTTGTCGTGTTGCGATAAATTATGGATCTAGATATATGGAAGAGATCATCCACACCTGGATCAACGACGGAGGATGAATTTTGGACCCCCCCCCCCCCCTTGTCGAAGTTTAAGTACTAGGGGGGGGGGGGGGGGGGTACAAAAATCTGATTTATATTTCCCATCCCCTCATATGTGGTGCTCCCTCAGTAATTTCGGGACCCCCCTCTCCAAAACCACAAACCTTCCACGCCCCGCCCCCCTCCGAAAACCTCTTTCCACACCTGCTCCAATCTCGTGCCCATTCACACTCGCCACATGTCCTCATCCTATTTTCCCATGCTATTTAACCTTTACATCAATAAATTCCTCCTGCCAAATGTTTATATAACCGTTCCCTCATTAATGTTTTGCGCCAACATCTAATTTTTAAACTAGATGTGCCTAAGAATGGTTAATTCATTAAAAACCCATTTAAATCATTTTTCCACTCTACATATTCCCTTTCTCTATCCCACCTCTCAGCAATACCAATGTGACTTTGAATTCTACTTATCGTGCAACTGTTGGTTTTCATACACAAGTAATCGATAATTCTCTGGTAATTCGGTAACCCCAGCCTATAATTATCTATTACAATGTCATCGTCTCAAGGAAAGTCAAAAGTATTTATAGAAATCCCAATGTTGCCTCCTGTAATTAATTTAGATGAGCTTTCCCTAGTGGATAAATAGTATAAAATCTATGAAACCCAGTGTGAGGTCAATCTTTATGAACTCGACAACTGGGAAAACCATAAGTTTTTAGATGTCAATGATGAATTGAACATATGTGACTCTTTCCTACCCTAATTCATCTTTCCTCAGAATCATTTCTTTCTTGAATTTGTTACCTGGTTTCATCTTAGGTATCTTCTTATTCATAGGGTCATAATTTCCCAAAATAATGAAGTATTATTCGCAATTACTCCCGAGTCTATATGCCAATCTCTCCATATCAAGAATACAACCCCTCTACACCCTTTTTCTACATATTTTCTCATGGATATTACCAAAAACTTACATTTCCTCAATGAGCCAAAATATTTGAGGTTTTTTACCTAATAATTCTAAGTTACCAAGAACTAATCCACACTACTCTTCTTCATTGTTCCCAGAAATGTATAGGAAATTCATCTGCATGGTTGATTATTTGTTAGGTTACCTTAGTGATCAGTGGGTTGATGAGGAAATAGTAGGATTTTTATTAGTATTCTCATCAGGTGATAAACCATCATTAATTTTCAACTACATTCATTTTTTGGCAGAGAAAATTCATGATTAGTTTTTGAAGTTTTCTACTGAAGGTGCTTTTAAGCATCAATCAATCCTTGTGTATTTGATTCTATTTTATCTAGAAGATAGATTCAAATTTCAAGTACATAAGTTAGATGCATAGAGGAATCCTCAGTCAGTTATTCATTAAACTTCCTTAGTAAGGAACAACATAAAGTATTATTATTTCAATGATTATATAACTCAGTTTATACATATGGCCTTATGTATTCTTAGCGGTGATGTTATACCAAGGATTTAATCTGAAATCAGAAGAATCATTGTACCAATCATAATCTTTGCAATGGAGTACATCAGACAAATAATGAAGATGTATTATATGCATTTTGTATCTAGCAAGAAGAAATCTCAATTTAAATTAAAATCTTAGCTTAGCCCTTTTATTGTCAACACTATGGCAGCAACAAAGGAGGTATATCTTCTATTAAAAAAAATGAGCTTCAAATTGAGCTTCACTTTGTCCTATGATCCCTCGGGGGTTATTTCAAAGTTGAGAGTTGAATAGAAGACTACAGGTTATGTGCACACAACTAGGCCAGAGATATAACATTTTGAAAATCAAGAGTAGAAGGAGAACACATTGCAGGAGGAATAAGAACAAATTATTACTCAAACAACTTCACAAACTCCAGTTCCTCAAGAAAAAGAGACTAAGAGGTCAAGAGAAATTTTGTCTCCTGCAATTTCAGAAATTCAAGAGACATATTTCACAGTTTTTAAGAGAAGGAAGAAGACCAATACTCATGAATATCCATTAGAATGAGAAACTTCAGAAGAGTAGGAAACAATGGTGTTGATAGGTTTTCATACTTCTACCTTTCCAAGGATTAAGGATATCACCACATATTATCCTATGTCATCTGTTACTCAGGGCACAACACAAAAAAATATTTTTGCTAGGTACAAAGAGATTAAAATAAAGAATGAAGCACTGAAGGCCACCACATATTTTGAATTCTGGTAACAGTCCTCTAGTACCGAACACCAAATTTTTTCTACACTTGATACTGAAAAGGGACAGTTTTAGTAAGCTTTCTTGGAACCCAAAGTTACAGTCCCTAAAAGTGAAAAAAACTATAAAAAATCTATTTTCTCTTTTGACACCAAACATATATATGAAATGGATCAGACTAGCCTTTATAAGTAGGCAAGAGAGATGATATGCTTTTCTCTGACTAGTTCAGCTATGGAAGCCTCCAAACTGCAAGCTTCATTGAATGTTTATTCACAATTGAAAATGGATAAAATGCCATATTTGGCCAAAGATACGAGAATTAAATCATTAGAATATATGGTAGTAAAATTAGGATATAGTCCTAATTATGTTGGATTAGTAGAAGAAATGATCAAGGATAAGAATGTTGATATTCAAACATTAAGGAAGCAGCTAAAAATCCCTACTACAAAATATCCACAGGCTGAAGAATTTGGTCAATTAGAGAAAGAGAACGAGAATATGTTCAAATTGATAATTGGAAAAAATGTCCATATTAAAAAATGGAAGCTGATATGGACACACTTTTAAAGGAATAAGAACAACTTAGTGTTTCAATTTCCATTCCCATAGCAACACCATCTACTCCAGGGACTTCGACAATAGGGACATCTATAGTAGTAGTTATTATAGTGGATACAAAGTTCAGTGATGTGGCAAAAAACTTATGAAAATGCATGGGAGAGTGATCTTTAAAGGACTAATAAATTGAAAAACTCAATACACAATTGCATAAGCTACACGAGCACAAAATTTAAACTTATAATGCTTATTTAGTTGAAATTGAGAATAATTTTAAGCTAGCTAAATAATTAGAGGTTGATGAGAATGAATCTCTAATAGCTCAGACTATTTCCCTCACTAAAGAGAATATATGGATTGATATAAATGCATCAGTAATTGAACTGTAGGCTTCAGTTGAGATTATTTTTGAACAAGAAGATTTGTTACAATGATCAAAAGTAGCAGCGGAAGAAATAAATAAATACCTCGACCACAAACCAGGAGATGCCACAAGAATAATCAAAGTCATGAATTCCAATACAAAAGAAGAGATTAAAGAGTATGGTATTGAACACAAAACTAAATTTGTCTTGGAGGTAAGAAAGGTGCTCACTAAAAGGAATTTGTTGCTATAGCTTGAAACTAAATTTCACAATTTAGAAGTTCAGATTAAAATGTTCGACAAGAAATTCAATACATTACATCAAAAATGACATCTAGGTATGCAGAGTATATGTAATAAAATAATTCCACTGAAGGATTACCAACATAGATTACATGAGATAGCAGTAGATAAAACTAAGCTTGCTAAATTAGAGGAATTATCAGCGGAAAATATTTCATTGAAGGTTTGAGTTATGATTTATTAATTCAGAATGAAATCAAGAATTTGTTCATAATTAAGCCTACTTTTGAGAAATATGTCGAAGTAGATGAATCATACATAAAATTATTAAAATTTTCTATCGCTAATGAAAAGAGACGGGACAAATTATGTGAGCTCATTGAATGAGAGACAACAAATTTTCAGTAACAGAATTCCAGGTTTTCAGGAGAAAAAAAAATCCAGGAATAAGAAATTGAACAAAATATTTATGGCTCCAGTCATCAGCATCAATCCTTGAAATCTATGAAAGATGTCAAATCAATTCAGATTTCCTTTTTTTTCAGTTATATTTTTTTATAAATCCAAATCAGTTTGGACCATATATTTTGTAATAATTTTTGTATTCAAAGTCCATATATTTTGAATGAAACTCTATAAGTACTTTTTAATTTTAAGGATAAAGGTTTGAACCCTTGTGATGAGCCTCGATATGATTGTAAAATTCTAAGTTATTTTTGAAGATAATAGAAGGATTATGGATTTGTTCTAAAATAGCTCGTGTATCTCTGTGATTTATTCCAATTATTCAATTTTTTTTTCCTGCACATGTTCAAAGTAACATAGGAGATTCTAGGTAAGAATAGATTGTGTGTAAATCTCTCTGAAATCCCTTGCAAAGTTATAATCATTTACAAAGGTTAGTTTATTGGATAGTTGGTCTGAGATATCTCCTCTACATCTTTTAATTGTTTCCTTCTGTCAAATTTGAATGTGTTTTGTTTGATTGTAGAAGTTTTTTGCATGCATCTATTATATATATGATGAACTAAATGCTCAGTTTGAATGTTTACAAATTATATATCTTCTTAAATTCTTCCTTTATAGTCAATTGAAGATTACTTATTTTAAGGACGAAGAATAAACCCTTCTATTCTCTCATTAGTACCTAAGGTTTAAATATATTTAAAGTTCAAATCATTGGTCATACAATTAAAATCAAAATAAAAAACTTAACTTAGATGCTTTGGCACGGTTCCTTAGCCTAGAGCTGTCTACAAAGGAACAACATCTACTATGCATGAATATCTCTTTATTATTTTTTTTAATAATTGCTTAATGATATCAGTGGCATAAGAAGAATTCATTGAAGATAATTAGAAATGATTATCAGATCATAAAATCAACATTCACTTCCTAGTTTATGGACTTAAGGAAAAATTGTATAAGTTTTGTGGTGGCCTCAAGAAGTATCTAGGACTAACTAAACTCATTGAAAAGACCAATTTTTCCCATAGAATATGACAGGAAATTCTTCCTACATTAGTTTAACTCTTAGTTTCTCTTTCATCTGTAATTCCTATTATAAATTCCTTTCTCGGCTACTTGTGATGTCATGTTATTTTCTTCCTCGTTGGCCATTAAATGAACACAACTTGGTAGTTATGGCCACCTATTCTTATAGCAAAGGAGTAACCACTTTGTAGCTAAAATCTCGACAGATACAATTCCTTAATTTTCTACAAACCAGACCAATAGATTTGCATAACAAATTTGACACTGAAGGAATTTCTTAAAATAAATAAGGAATAAATGGCACAATAATTTAACCACATATGTGGAGTTATTGAATATGACATGTTCTCGTTATCTAAGAGTTCTCAATTACTACCTAATGGTAGTGTGGAATGTCTCGGGATATTGTCGTTAATGCACTAGAGAATCCCAAGGTTACTTAAATATGGTTACATGTCAGTGTAAATGACCCATGTTAAATATATACATGTGATGGAAAATGATGGAGCTATAAATTTGGGGAACGAATGGTTACCTTTTTGCTTTAAAAGTTTACTTGGAAGAATTTGTATGTCACACTAGCTACTATATAATATAGATATAAACTATGTTGCATAGGCCTCCATATGTTGTATTGCAATCCTAATTAAATCCATTATATTAGATGTAGTAATACTTAACACATGGATCAAAACAATAAATATTCAAACTAGAGATACTTGGTACTCATCTTCAGGAAGATTTGAAGCTAGCATTATTTTTTTGTAGCAGTGGGTATAACTCACACTCATGGTTAACTAAAAATGTGTGTCACTAGAACTATATTAAATTGAAATATTCACCATGAATGAGTATTCAGCGAGTGTATAGAACCCTAACTAGATAAATATTTATTCGTTAAACTGAATTATGTAGCACCATGTGTCAATATGTTAAGTACATTGGTGGATGGGGTATTAAATATATTGAATGTTTTATTCTAGCATTGCTGGTCAAAAATTTATGGAGGGATTTGTATGGAAAGGGTATTTGGTAGCATATTAGAAAAGATAAATACTTAAGAAACAAGCATTATTTGTCGTCGATTAAAGGATCTTGTGTCCAAAATTGTGCATAATACATATGGAGAAGCATGATAAATATTAAAATTTGGTTGCCTGAACCTAAAATGGAAGGTGGGCTATGGATATTTGGTTGAGATTGGATTGGGTTCCATTAAGGGATTTAGTTGTGAGCATACATTAATTGTTCCACTTCTCAGGTATATATGGAATATTCATTTTATTTTCCTAAACCAAATATATGTGCATTATGGTTCTTTTTTTCTTTCACATTCATGGCTAAGTGCAAGGGAGATTGCCCTTATGAGGATGTTGGTTTTTGAAAGGGAGAAGTATATTTTCCATTTAAACATGGTGATTTTAGATCTAGGATAAATTGGATATTCTTGTTTAGGATGGAATTTATTTCAAGGGGATGAGTTAAAAGACATATACAACTATTTTTCCCCTATACATCACTCTAGAGTGGATCATTTATGGTTTTAGAAAATGTGGAAGTGGGAGATCCCTCTTAATCTAAAATATTTTATTTGGATGGTTTTATTGGATAGGATCTCAATTTGGGATAATCTTATTAAAGGAGGCTTCTTGGGTCCTGAGAGGTTCATTTTACGTCGAGTTAAAAGTGAATATGTGGTAAATATTTTCCTATCTTGTCCCTTCACAGTTTCTGTATGGTATGGTGTGTTTAATTTGTTTTTCATCTTTGTTGAATTTTATAAGAGTTCTATTGAGAAATGTCTATATCAGTGGTTCATGAACTATAAGGAACATAGTGCATTACCTTTTCGTATTCTATGGGGTAGTTAGAGATGTCACAATGCACACATTTTTGAAGAAATCACGACAAATATAAGAGTCACGTGCCTGAAGATTGCAACTTTTTATATGAATTTTAGGCTGAAAACAAAGGTATTTCCAGCTAGTGGATGTGCAAAAAAGATTTATAGTCAATTTATTTGATGGGGTGACATAAAACGGTGTTAGTGGCAACACAGTTTATATTGTTTTGAAGCCTGTAGATTGGATCAAATAATAGATCAAATTCTGTAGCTCTTTAGGGGGTGATTAAAATTGGATCCCTAGACATTTATGGAGATTTCAAAGTGATTATAGATTGGATGTTGAGGAGATCAAAATTTAAGCCTCCTATGCTCATAAGCTAGATGAAACACATTACACTGTTGATAAAAAATTTCCAGAGTCTGTCATTTTCATATATCTAAATGGAGAAGATTTATGTAGCAGATTCTTTGTCTAAGGAAGGATGCAACAAGCTACTGGGGGTGATAAATTTCACAGTATAAATACTGCACACTCAATCTTTGTTTTTTTTTATGACATAGCCATGTCATTATATAGGTTCTCTAGATAGTGGTTTTTTTATGGAATTTTTTTTAATAGAAATATTGTACATAAAATATGAAAATCTAATCAATGTGGGAAGTTGAAAGTAGAAGTTAAATCATATTGAAGTCTAAACTTTCAGGCCTGCTCCTTCGATCATTTTCATCAAAGCCAAATATGTATACCAGTCGTATTTTGTTGCAACATATCTCTCAACAATGCCCAAAAATACTTGCATAACTACTTTATCCATGCTAAGAAACTTTAAGGCATGTAAGCCTGCTAGAATCACCTTCCAATGGTTTAATGTTTTAGAAGCGGATATTGTGTCTGGAGGAAGAATTACATAAAAGGGGAAGTTTTGCACAACCAAAACAAGGAGGATGAGTTAGATTCAATCTCCATCCAATTGGAAAATCATTAACAATAATGTCAAAGTCCACATTCGTGTGAATTATAACTAACTTATAATTGCTAGTCATTTTAACTGTTACATGCATTTCATGTTGACAAACATGGTTTACAAAAAAATTCCAAGAAAACCCAAATGGGTAAAGGAAAAATCATTCCAAGATTATCTCTCTAAATGTAACATTGAGAAAATAATCACAACAATTCTCAAGTACCATGAAACTTATGAGATCCATCAAATGTTTATTATCATAATCCACATAAAAAAAAATCTATAAAATTATCCATCTACATAAAAACCTCCCTAGAAATATCGCAAACCATTTTGTACCCATATCACACAGAAGAGATTCTAGAGGCATTAACCTTTAAATATTCACATTTTGAATGAGAGATTGGAAGCTATAAAGTCATAAAAATGTGGCAAAGAGTAAAACATAATGCATTTATTTACCACAATGCAACAAAAATGATAAATTTGACAAGTCTCCATATAATTTAATTTCCAAAATTAGGATCACTATGAAAAATCCCTTGTAGAATCAAAAGATTTCATCTAAGGTTGAGAACCTATATATCTATTCCTACATACATAAAAAATGGGTCCAAGTTTTGGTGCGTCTATTTTTGTTTACACTATACATAAATTTAGGATCAATGGTTCTACATTAATGTATGTCACTCTTCCCATAGTATGGAAAACATGTAAATTTATATAGTATAGGTGAATATTTTATACACCCAAGGGGGATCACAATAACTTGTTTTCCAGCACAAGTATCTAGTGATTTTGCTATGACGTTTTACCATTGTCTGACTGTTGTAAATGTTTTTCCTATGTTCAATACCTAATGACCAAAGTGCAATATGGTCTGTTAATCCAATGGATATCAACAAGAATGGTGACTCAATAGATCATTTTTGCTTACTTTACATTTATCTCATAGATAGACTCATAAAACGTAAACATTGTGAATAAGCATGGATAATGGGTGTAATTATTTGACCCATGATCAAATTGGCTATTGTACATTAAAATGTATGTTTGATGCACCTGAGTCTATTTGTGTAATAGGATATCCTTTGATAGTCTCTTATACTAGGAAATCTCATAAATACATTTTTCAGCTACAGTAACTAGATTTTAAGAACCCACCATTCATGATCAAATTTCCAAGTTTTTCAATATGTTAATGGGGTCATGTAAACCATGTAGGTCTCAAATAATGTTAAAAAGTAAAAACACAAATATAAATAGAGGGAGAATTTATTGGATGGAGAAACTTGCCCTTTGCATTGGCATCTTGGATATAAGAACTTTATCCTCTGCAATAGAACTTTGAGACGGGTCCCCATGACTGGGTAGAGTGATTACAGACCTCTGCATCTACAAGGACCTCTTTCTTAAATTTGGTAATACTGGGTTCCTAAAATGGAAAACCAATTTATCTGAATCCCTATTAATAATTTGTGATGAGGTATCAAATCAATACGCCAACCAAGAAGACCTTAACACTAGTATAGATGCTTCACGGTGTCAGCAATAATTTTAATCAATCTGCTCCCCTCCAATTTGCGAGGGGAAAAGTAAAAAACATCCTGGAATACTGGAAGAATTACCCCTGAATTCCCTGACTACTATGAGGGAGGAACACATAACCAAAATTTTGAATTTTGATAATAAAACCCACAAAACTCCTACAATTTGGAAACCCTACCTCCCTTAAACAGTCTAAAAATTATTCAAAATAACCAATTCAAGCTGAAATGCCACAACAATTATCTTATCAAAGAAAATTTTGATCAGATATTCCACAACATAAATGATATCGGCACAACCCAAAAAAGACTATAGAAGCCCTACAAAGGCATCGGAATATAAAACGCCTATAATGAAGCCAAATGAAATATATCCACATATTGCTATGCCTTGAAAAACCAAGTAGGAGTCCTGAATGTGAAATAAAATGCAATCACAAAAAACTACAGACCTTACAAATTCCAAATCTAGGTACGCATGTTGCTGGAAAATATGAACACAAGCAGCCTCCATTTGGAAATGATAAAATTAATCCCTATTTTTAGTTCATCCATTGACTATAGCTTATCCTCTTCTTCACCATTATTTTTTCACCCAACAAAGGTGAAGTGATGACTCCCAAAGTCACCATTTCGAATTCTTTCCATGGGATATTATGAAACTAGGGATTCAGGATCCCAGAAGTAGGAAAATAGCAGGGTCACACTTGGAGCTTCTTCATATGATATCATTAAAAAGACAGTGGATTTGGTATATTTTTTGCGTGGCCATGTAAGTAATAAAATATTGTTTAAAATTGATGGTGTAGCTTCCAAAAAGTTGGAAGAACTGTATATTTTACAACATTTTTTTTTGGAGGCATGTCGGTCAAGCTTATTGCTCTGAAAGTTCTATCATGACAAATTGTACGTACTATGATAGTATGAAGTCAGAGGATGGAGCATTTAAATCACATTAATTTCTAACTGTGGTATGTACTTGTTCTTAGTCCCAACTCTCATGAAATGGGTATCATAGTTATTGACTATTTAGCTTAGAAATTAAATGTCAAAATGACAGGTTGGAGATGTATAACACACATCAAACCTGTCGTTGAAAAAATTTCAGCCACTGTCAAATACGTCCTGCAACCCAAATTACGTCCTACAGCACGTCAAATTCCAAGTTTGGGTAGGAGTAAAGTGGAAGATATAAGTCATAACACATGTAATACAATACAAAGTAGATGGTAGGAGTACTTTGTATGACAAGTCGTAACACATGTAACACAACTCAATACAAGGTATATGAATCATTTCCGGTTCGATAAATTATTTCAGTAATAAACGATAACCGTAACACATGTAATATAGTACAAAGTAGACCAATTGAGTAATAAGGATGATATAAACTGTAACACACACACATACAACATAATACAAAGTACAGGAAGTCATTCTGGTTGTAAAATTTAAACTCCATGCCACGTCACCCCTTGCCTTTCCCCACTTATTCGTGGAAGCCTGAAATGTGTTGGGCTATGAAATTCCCAAAAAAACTCATCTTTTGGTGAATATTTAGGTAATATAAAGTAACCCAAGGTCATGGGAGGAAGCTGAAAGGTTTGTTATTGACATATTCATTAATTTTTCCTCCCTTGATGTAAAATTTTATAACTGTGAGTGGATTCCATTTGGAGTAGGGAGGAGATCATACCTGTGAGAGTAGCTGGGAATGCTTCTTGTTGAATTTAAATTGGCCCGGCTATTACACTATTTTGAGTGGAGACTTCCTGAGAATATGAATGGGAAGGAACTAGATATGTCTGAAAGGTTTGGAATCATAGTGCGCAAAGCGCATGATCTCTCCATTATTCATACTCCACACCTTACGGTTGAACTGTAATTAGTATGGAAAACCAGACATCAAATTTCAAATCCCCTCTACCTGTCAAATGAAATTTATGAAAATTATATATTTTTTATGCTTTCATTTTACGTTCTACACAAATTTGTGAGTTCCCAAAATAGTTGGATAATGTTGATGTGATGCTTTGTAACATATCATAAAACATTTTAAGTGGTGCATGTCATTCAAAGAGGGAAGATTGCTAATAGCTAGAGACAAACAATCTCTATACCTATTTCAAAATCAGTTTATGGAACATATAGTTTGGATCACTAGTAGATACTGTAAGAACATGAGATAGAAGATGTACAGAAATTTATTCATCACTATATTTACTGCCATTAAATCATATTGAAGTCTAAAATTTCAAGCCTACTCCTTGGATAATTTTCACCAAAGTCAAATATGCATACCAATCGTATTTTCTTGGAACATCTCCCTTAACAATGCCCCAAAATACTTGTGTTAGCACAGTTCTCTGCTAAGTCATAAGTTCCTTTTGTATTAATTTATAGCTTTTAGAATATAACCTAAGCCTAAAATCCCATTAAAAAATAATTTTTATATCCTTCGAAAAACTCGTGTTTCCCTTCTTAAATTCTGACCTTTATAGTATTGCGGTGTTTTATTCTTGAAAAACCCTTTAAAAAAAAAATCAAAGTCTAACCTTTTTTCCTTTGGTTTTAAAAATTTCGAAAAAATGATAAACAAAGGAAAAAAGAACCCCAATAGCCATATCATATATAATAGCGCAATTGCATTACATTACCGCAATAGCAAAATCTACTCGCAAATGCGATATTCTTATATAATATTTGGTATGACCCAAAACTCTGCCACGTCACCTATCTCATATCGCATAATCGTAGTTCCACTAGCCTTACCACATTCACTTACCCACTCCCAATTTTCGATTGCAATTATGTATTCACTTGTTCTGCCCTGTTACCCTTTCAGCCTTACCACTTATCACTATCATAATCTTAAAATTACTTTATTACTTGTGTTTCTCACTCTGAAATCTAATGTGATATATTAGTAGGACCCGCCTTACTGCCACGTCATATCGCAATTGCAGATCGCAGATTATTTGTTACCATGTCTTGTTTCCTGCTCCGATACCTGATTTCGTTTGTGATTTGCTAATTTCCATTGTGATACCCATTGTGATACCGAATGTGATAGCAGTCTGCCATTGTGATATATCATATAGCAAATTCCACCCCCGATAATGCATTCACTCTGCTCCACTCGTGTGCGATTTCGATTGCGATATATGAAAAAGTGGTTTTCTCCCGCTGGCCCCATGTCAACGTATCAATCTATTATCATTTTTCTCCCCCGTTTAAATACCACAAACCATCTCAACTCCCTCTGAAATCTGTCAAAACCACCCTCCTTTCCTACCATTTTTTCCCACTCTTCACTTCATTCTCCTACTACCATGTCTCCTGCTTATCATTCTATTCCTGTGCACTCCCCTCCACTTTCATCTAGACGCATAGCCAAAAAATAATTAGTCCATTCAATGACTATTTGGGGTAACCGTTCAAGCTTATAACAAACTCGCGACCAACACCATGACCATCGGTATTAGAAAATCATGGGGAAGGTTGGAGGTTCAAGATATTCCATATATCAAAAATTGTTGGAGGTTGTATTTAATAGAAATGCATGGTTATTTAAGAACCAGAAACATGAAGAAACAAATCAGTAGAAAAAGGAGAAGTATGTCAGCGAACTCAACATCTCAGCTTAGATTTCTTCTCTTCTTTCTTCTACACCTGTTATTTTAGTTGGATTTTGATGGGGTGAGGTTTTAATGCATTATGACACATATGTAATGTGAGGATTAAGTTTTCATTATTTTTAGAAGAGGTGGATTTAGTGCCTCTCTTACTATATATACCGTTTGTAAATACCATTTCAAGGCTGGTGGGTTGTTCAACTTATTGTATACTATGTTGTACATTTTTGAACATATAAGATATCCAGCAGTACTCTTGAGGAATCACAAACTGTGTGGTGTGTGTATTGTTTTCCATTTTGCTTTTACATACTTTATTTGTCTTTCCAGAATTATCATAAAATTTCTATCTTATGTTTTTATTAGTATTGTGAGGCTTCAAGACATATGGATCTATTTTTGTAAGACTTATTCCAAGCTTTCCTGATTCAGTATGAATTGAATATTGTTCATAAGCATTCCTTGAGGTGGAATTAAATCCCATTTCAAGTTTTTATAAGTCTTTTGATCTAGCATGCATATTAATTTTTATTTTTTTTCAGTCTTGATTCATCAAAAATTTCTCATTCATGAGGTCATGTTAGTTAGAAGCATTCCTTGTAATGGGATTCTTAAAATGTAGAGTGGGATTTTTGTAAGTATTTTAAAAGCATTCTTTCACTATACATTTTAGATCTGTGATTTGTGTTACCCTTTCCTCTTAGCAGTGGGCTTTTGTTTTACCTATCTAATGTTTTTCTTCCATTCTTCTAATCATCAGGCTACAAACTCAAACTTGCTACCACATCATGCACTAGTGCCCTCATATGTGTGAGAGATTCTTATCTTCTCAAAACCCATTTCAAAGGTGCATTACTTTCAACCACTTTCCAAAAAACTCAAATCCAATTATAAGAAAATCCCTTCAGCGTAAGTTGTGTCTCGTTAGGCACTTGTCACAATCCAAGTGTTGATTCTAGGGCTAACATATTTTGGTGTTTTTGTCGAGAGACAAACGCCTTGAAATGAAGTATTCTTCTGAGTCTTTTGTTTTATTTCTGATGACCAATTCTTGATGGTGAACAATAATTGGTGACTTGAAGAAGATTGTGATCTTTCACCTGGCTACTTTGTTATCACTAGAAAATCAGACAAGAAAATATGAAATTATTTAATGTCAGGAATAAGGATTTACACGGCTAAGATACATTAGAGAATCTTAAGTGTTTAAAAATATTTAAGGTATAAAAGGAAAAATCAAATTGCACATAGAAGGAACCAGTTAAATGCGCCTTGAAGTGCATAATTCTTTGATAAGTGCGCCTTTGCGCGGATTTTCCTCAAAAATCCACGCGGTCCTGAGAGTGGCGGAAGTCACTATTCGGGGCCACAAGGCACACTCCAGGACATTGATCCCACACTTGAGGCCACCTAAGGACAACCTCTTAAGCCTCCATAGGACCGCAAGGGAGCACACAATGGAATAAATGTGGCACATAATGGAATCACACTCCTCTCTTGGGTCACCATCGATAATGTACCAAGCGAGGGAAGGAGGATTTGAATTCTCCTATAAAAGGCCACCAAGATATGAAAAATATGAGAACACATTGTTATGCTATCAAAAATTCCCCCAAGCAATAGCAGCAGTGTGTGATCCAGAGCAGAGATAGAGGGGACTCAGTTGTTGGCCATCCAAAAGCTCCAGTCCACCATAGTAGAGAGAGGGAGACTTTGCGCCAAGGTAGCTCAGAAGTAAAGACATCCTTGCATCGAGACTTGGAGCTCCATAGTTCTAAGGGCCCCTTGGCAAGTGGGTTAAAGTTTCACCCTCATTTCCTACCAACACTCAATAAGAGGGGACGTAAGCACCACCATTTGGATAATTGAAGTTTTTTGACTCTATTTAGAGATTTGTTTTATTTTTTTATAGTTTTAATTTAGTATTTAGGTTTGAATGTTCATGTTATTTCTCTATCTAGTATGTTTATGTTTTAGCATGTTACATTAACTTGCTTGACTCCATCTATTTTCTGCCTGTGAGCAATAACTTAAGAGGGAAAAACCACCCCTCTTAAGCAAGTGTGATTTGGTACATTTGTGTGCCAAACACATCAACACTGACTCCATGACAAAGAATCCAGTGGAAGCTCCATAGTTTCAGAATGTTGAAATCCATTGCTACCATCTTAGCTCAAAGGTTTGCTCCTAGGATTTTTTCGGCAATTCATGGTTTTCCTAATCCGATGCCTTCTACATATGAATGGAAACATAATATTTTAAGATTTCTAGGAGATGAAGATGAACATCCCACTAAGTACCTGAATGCATTCGTAAGCTTATGCACTTTCTGTATGTGTTTCATGAAGATGTCCCCATGAAAATATTTGTGTTATCCCATGATGGAGATGCGCGCAAATGGTTATGGTTACCTGCTGGTACTATTTCTTCTTTAAGGGAATTTCCTGAAATATTTCATCATTATTGTAAAGGACTATATTCATCTGAGTTGTTGCTTGATAACTTCTGTGAAGAATTTGAGTGTTATGTTCAAAATGATAAAGAATATTATTCTAGTAGTGTTATGGAAAATTTTTATGAAGAGATTGAAAAAGGTATGGATCCAAATCAGATTCATACAAATCCAATTCTACCTAGAACTTAGGATGAAGAATATGATGAGCATGATGTTCTTCCTCTGGAACATGATATATTTTTGCCATTTATTTCTACTAGTTTAAGTGCCTATAACGTGTTTGTTTTCCAAGAAAGTAATCAACAACTTAGAGCAGGTTTTGTTGCCCTCAAATGTAATGAAACATATGCAGTTAATGAGTTTTTGCAAGGAGGACAAGAGCATCCTAGTTTTATTGATATAACATGTTTTAAACAAAAACAACTTGGTCTTTTTGATCAGCTAGACATTCCTCATATGTTTCATGATCCGGTTGCTAATTGGATGGATTCATTTTCAGCAAGGGTCTCCAATATAGCAGCAGTTGAAATGACACACACGTTTTATAGTAATAATTACAGGTTTCCAGTTCATTTCTTACTGCATATATTATATCCCTTGTGGGTCTTTTCAAACGGTTGCATGCAAGAGTTTCCCTCTACTGGTCAAATGATTTTATGGTTGCATTGTAAATCAAGTTAATACTTGATTAGGAAAAATTTTCAGGTCATTAGAAGTAGGAGGATGAATAAGCTTGCCACTCGAGCATTTATTTTCAATTTTAGATTGCAGTTTGATTTCTGTATTTCAGTCGTGCTGAAATAAGTTTCAAAAGATTGAAATCTAGCTTATGACTCCATTACCCAATGTCTAGGAATTCTTCTATTTTTGAGTTAATGAGCATAATTTTTGGTTGGAGAAACAAGGGTTGGACAAGGCACTGAAACTGCAAAATATCTTAGAGCCTCGCAGGGAGAGCTCTATCCCCTGTGGATCCAATGTTAGCACAATTCTCTACTAAGTCATAAGTTCCTTTTGTATTAATTTCTAGCTTTTAGAATAGAACCTAAGCCACAAATCCCATTAAAAAAATAATAATTCTATCCTTTGAAAAACTCATGTTTCAATTCTTAAAGTCCGACCTTTATACCGTTGCGGTGCTTTATTCTTGAAAAACCCTTTAAAACAAATCTTCAAAGTCTGGCCTTTTTTCCTTTTGTTTTAAAAATTCTAAAAAAACGATAAACAAAGGAAGAAAAACCCCCAACATCCAAATCATATATAATAGCGCAATCACATTACATTACTGCAATAGAAAATTCTTCTCGCGAATGTGATATTATTATATAATATTTGGTAGGACCCGCAGCTCTGCCACGTCACCTATCACATATCACATAATCACAGTTCCACTAGCCTTACCACATTCACTTACCTGCTTCCAATTTGCGATTGTAATAATGTATTCACTTGTTATGCCCTGTTAACCTTTCCACCTTGTCGCTTATCACTATCATAATCTTAAAATTACTTTATTACTTGTGTTTCCTCCTCTAAATCCTGATGCGATATATTAGTAGGACCCGCCTCACTGCCACATCATATTACAATCGCAAATCACATATTATTTGTTACCATGTCTTGTTGCCTACTCCGATACTCGATTTCGATATCCTCTTGTGATTGAGATTTCGATTGTGATTCCCCGATTGCGACTGTGATACATATTGCGATACCTGATGCGATAGCAGTCTGCGATTGTGATATATCACATCACAAAATTTTCCCCTGATAATGCATTCACTCTGATCCACTAGTCTGCGATTGTGATTGCGATATATGAAAAACTGGTTTTCTCCCGCTGGCCCCACGTCAACGTGTCAGTCTATTATCATTTTGCACCCCCCCCTTTCAATGCCACAAACCATTTCAAACCCCTTCGAAATCCATCAAAACCACCCTCCTTTCCCACATTTTTTTCCTGCTCTTCACTTCATTCCCCCTACTACCATGCCTCCTGCTTACCATTCTATTCCTGCGCACTCCCCTCCACTTTCATCTCGACGTGTAACCAAAAAATAATTAGTCCATTCAATGACTATCCGGGGTAACCATTCATGCTTATAATAGACCCACGCCCACCACCATCACCATCAGTATCATCAAAGCATGGGGAAGGTTGGAGGTTCCAGATCTTCCATATATCAACAATTGTTGGAGGTTGTATTTAATAAAAATACATGGTTATTTAAGAACCAGAAACATGAAGAAACAAATTAGTGGAAAAACGAGTAGCATGTCAGCGTACTGAGCATTTCAGCTCAGATTTCTTCTCTTCTTTCTTCTACACCTGTTATTTTAGTTGGATTTTGATGGTATGATGCTTTAATGCATTATGATACATACGTAATGTGAGGATTAATGTTTCCTTATTTTTAGAAGAGGTGGAGTTAGTGCCTCTCTTACTATATATACCATTTTTAAATACCATTTCAAGGCTGGTGGGTTTTTCAGCTTATTTTAAATCGGCCTATCCACCCGTTGCAAAGAAAACCCGAGCGCAGCAGAGACCCAATTCAGAGGGGGTTAGGTTTAGGCCCAGTGCGTGTGGTATCAGTTGGGGCTACCTGACCCAGATGATACTTGGTATTGGTGGCTAAACTACCAAGAAGCCCAAGACTCAAATGCTCACGTGGGATGGAGGGGCTTAGTGGAAAACATTAGGGCATCCTTTCCCTATAGGTGACGGTGCAGGCAGCACTAGACCCTCTACCCTTACCTTGGTGGATTTTCTTTAGTTTACTAGGGGCGTCCCCAGTTCTTTCGAGATGTTGTGCCAGCATTCGCAAGATGTATTCTCAAGGCCCAGTTACATTTGAACATGTGAGGACGATTAGTTCTTCTAGGATTTGAGTATCATACGAAAACAAAAAAAAACCATATTTTTTGATTGACTGATCACATAGGATTAATTTAAAGGGAAAATGTATTTTATTTTCATTTTGTTTTATGTATGCGATTGGATTTTCTCTATGATTATAATCTATATCCTCTCAAATTTTTCCAAAACCATACCTAGTCGATGCCAGAACGAACCCAATGGGACCTCGTCGATCTAGACGCCTTTTAGACCTCCCACCATTACCATGAGGGGTTCCGAGTCTTTCTCCATTTAGGCATTAAAGATGGAACACTGCCACCGTTATTGGTTCATCCTTTATTAGGGCATCCTTAGTTGGAAACCCTAGTCAGTCTCCCAATGCCACACTGGTGAACACCCCCGCAGGGTCACCACACACCACTCCTCCCACAACCCCTAGCAGGCAAAGGAGTTCTACCCATTCGAGAAGCCAGGTGAATTCACAATAGTGTATGTCACAGAAAAACCCTATTCCTAACCAAAAATTTTGTTTTCACAAGTCACAATGGCTACAACCTCGCAGTCACCTTTTCTAGCTTCATTAAATCTACCATATTTAACCAAGTTGACAAATGACCCCATTGCACACAACCCCATATGGTCTCCCATGCCCACGAAGCTCCCTTCAGACATTCCAAAATTTGAAGGGAATTAAGTGGAATATCTCGGAAATCATGCTATGAATTTCTACCAGTGGTGTTCGTCGAATAGTATCGTTGATGATACTATTCGACTAAGACTGTTTCAACACACTTTAACTGGAGTAGAAACGAAATGGTATGTGGAGTAGCCCTCTACTACACATGGCACCTTTAGCTCCCTTTCTACTACATTTCGGAGCTATTTTCAATTATCCATCCACCACAATTCTGGAATGGAGTTACTGACCCACTTCAGGAAAACCCCCATCGTCCATATCTCATACCATATCCACAAGTGGTGGCAGTGTAGTAGTTTGTGCAAAGCGAAACTTGACGATCAAGTTATGCTAGACATGTTCCCAAAAACTCTCACTGCAGATATTTAAAAGGATGTGGCACAGCAAAATCCCCATATTTGAGGAGGATTCCATCAGTAATTCCCAAAAACTCGAGCTGATCTATACGCAGTTAGGGTATATTTTCAATACCTTACCGAACGCCCCGCACCTACAAACTTAAAAAGAATTTACAGGCGCATCAAACTCTGTAGACAATTTAATTGTGTTGTTGACCAAAAATCACCTAAGAAACAACGTTCATACACGTATGATTCTACCCAGAACATACCACAACCTGGCTACCAAATTCATCCCATACCTCCGCAAAATTTTACCACTAAGGCGTCATCGTACCACCATCAGCATGGAGGACCTTATCCTTCGGCTCAGGGGACCCAGTACGAAGATAGACATGCTAACGAAAGAGCCCCCCTTCAATATCCATTTACAAACCAGGGACCCCAATATGCCCAATCTCCAGCACAAGACCCACCCATGCATAATAATGCACAGGTGAACTTTGTGCAACCATCCCAAAACCAACCGTGGTAACTATATAACCAAGATAATCCAAATTATCCTCCTAACATGGTTAAGAAAAAAGGAAAAAACAAGCCTAAAGGAAATATTGGATAGGGGAACAACAATCAACGATGCCCTCCTTCATCTTCCGAAATATGATGTTCCCCCATGAGGACCGCATCATTATTGTCGACTAGTTGACACTTAGTGAAAACGGCCTCTAAAAATACTAAAGTCATTCTACCCTATGTAGACACATCTACTGACGTGCTTACATTGTACCAAGAATATGGCCTTGACCAGTTCAAACCGTCATTTATTCTAGGGTCATTCCTAGGTGATCCTCCTGTTATCCTAGAGCCATCATTTGGCATCACAGAGGCCCCAATATGCATGATGTCCACATCAAGCATCAAATCCATTCAGGACACAGAGATGAGTAGTAATGAAACCAAGTCCTCGTCAACAGTAGCCTCTTTAGCCTACTCCGCCTCCCAAACTCCTTTTCTTTATGCCCTAGCTAGTTTCATATCCCAACAAGTCTTGGCCACCGTGGTATTACCAAACATATCTTTTGCAATACCAGTTTGGTACCTCATTCCCCCTACTGAGACGGGAGCCACACACATTGCCTCTATAGGGTTAGTTCCCCTCAGCCCTAAGGAGGCCCCACCCGTTTAGGAGACTGTCGCAAACATCCCTTCTAAGGAAGTTCCCATTGTAAAACCGATGATTACGACTAAGAAAACCAAGAGAAGAGGAAAGAAGGTGGAGATTCCCACCATGCAATGGGAATCACCACGCTACGCCATATGTGACATAGTAGGATACCCTACTCACATTTTCCCAAAGCTGGATGAATTAAAACCACTCCTTAGCTCTGCGGTGGGCATCGCGGCTTGAAGCTGCCGAAAAAAGGAACCTGCCACCAAAAGAAAAGGAAAAGCATTGTGTACCAATCACGCATGCGCTATTTGCAGCAATTATGGACACTATACCCATAATTTCCTAGAGATACTATGATATAGGGATGCCTTACAAACCATCAAGCAATCCTATCAAGAGGATCCCTCCACCCAATCTTCTGGAGATGAACCTCGCGCTATTCTATACCTGCAGGAGGTACGACAGTCGCCAGAAAGACTCTTGTTCATATTTTCCCCTCTTATAGTACAAAATCATGTTGTGCGATGAACGTGTTCACTTGATCAAGGAATGCACAGCCCTGGAACTCATCCATAGATGGTATCCTATCGATCTCGTTTATTATGTTGGTTTGCGGGTAGCACAATTCACATGTCCTTTATGTGCCGACAAATAAATTTTATAAAATTGCCACTATATCCCTCGATTCCAGTTAGCACTGGATATTTTGTGCTCAGCTATAGTTTTCCTCTCCCAAGAATATGGCTTAGACTCGGAATCTATGAACAACTTGACAACCCAAGAAAATGTGATGAGTATATCCATCCTATTTCTGTCAGCTCAAAAGGGACCAATCAGGGAACCCTTAGTTACCCCCAACTACTCTCTGTAAATAATACCAACATGTGTGTTATGTAAAATTCCCAATCAAGCGGTCACCACTTGCCTTGAATTAGAAGCGCTACGCCACTGGTACCCAGTCATGCCATCAAGTGAGCAGGACGGGGACCCCATATCTAGGCTATTTAGCCTAGTTTGTTAGGGAAATCACCATGAACAACGTTGTACCTATATCCTGATATTTTTTCCTCTAATTGATTTGATACATACATTAGAAAAGAAATAGGAAGATCTCCTCAAGCAATATAGAAGGTATATCACCCCTAGGCCAACAACCCCACACCCGCATCGACGTAATGGGAAAAATGGAATGGCGCACCAACCAAGCATGACCCAGGACCAACCTAGGATAACATGTGGACTATGCGACTTGGTTGGCCACTGGGTCAATCAATGCAAAGAAATGAAGCACCTAGTAAACAGTTTTCACATAGTCTCATCTCTCCCACAAAGACTTCTCTCTAACCAAGAGAAAATAATGCACACTTATTTCCGGATTTTTTCACACTTTCATCATACAATAAAATGTGAACATATCCCAAATCTTAGAGAGGCAAGAGTAGCATTAATTCTACCCTTCCATAAAGAGTTAGACATACCCAAGAAAAAAATTCGGAATCGGAAGCAGAAGCTCTCATCTTCTACAATAGATCCTTTCCAAGCATCCACATCTGGGACCAAGAGTAGTGTTGATTCTAAAAAAATATACTCAGTTGGCACAATGGTACCATACACCATTTGCACTGGCCATAACCACAAACCTAAGGTATGCCTGCTAATGGAAACATTCAAGCACCTCTGCACCAGGCACAACTTCCACCGATAGGAAATTGACCATCATAGCAGGAGACTTAACATTTCACTCACGCAAGATCCCATCATGGAGATTCTCTCCCCACCAAACACCGATGACACGATACATCGTATACAATTTATATCATCGTATATCAGAACTAAGACTAAAGCCTCCCCCATGTCCCAGGTTTTCAACCCTGTTCCTGTCGTAAAAAACAAGGGTACCCTACGCTTTTGCATGATTTCTGCAAGATCCCAAATTTACATGCTGCCATCGAACTCCTAGATGATACCCAACATCTAGAACAATGCCCAGTACAACTAGAGTTCACCATGATGATAGTTACAGAAACACAACAAGGCCCACAAGAAACAGGTGAAAGCATCGTTCGACTGTTGCATCACCCCTTGCTCATTCACTGAGGGAGAGCTAGTCCTCCGCTACAATGTCGCAAAAGAAGCCCTAGGGCTAGGAAAGTTTGAAACCTTGCGGAAAGGACCCTACATCATAAAACATTTTCTCCTCAAGGGGGCATACATCATGACTGAACCAGATGGAACATGCCTCAGAAATCCCGTCAATGGCCTTTACCTAAAGAAATTCTACCCATAAGGGCCAAGAAGGCCTTACCCTAGAGTCAACATACACAAACCCAACCACTTTAAATTTTTGTCCAAAAAAATTATTACAAAACGTGCTCGAGTGTCACAATGGATTACCAACCCTACCCTTACTTCACATTTGCTGATGGAGCATCAAGATGGTCTCAAAGTTTAGAAACAGTCGCTTGGGTTATCTATTACCCTAACTTATCACCACTCTGCACCAATGGTGTTTGTATTGGTTCAGCAACAAACAATAAGGAAGAATATGACATCATTATCAGACTTAAGTGCGACGCCCTCCATTAGGGCATGCGCCATATACATATCTACCTTGATTCCCAGTTATTAGTGTCGCAATTAAACCAAACATTTGAGAAAAGAGACCCACATCTATTTAGAAAATAATTGTGTGCAAAAAGTTTAAGAAGAAAATTCGACCACATTACATTCACACATGTACCAAGGAGTCAAAACCAAACAATTGATCGCATAACTAACAATATTCTAAACTAGAATGCATCTCGAATAAACCATCATACATAAAAAGAAAAAGCATAGAAAAAATATATATCCATTAGCATAACATAATCCATAAACATAAATAGGGGGCACACCATGTAGAGCCGAAAAAAATATCTCTTGCATATATATCCCAAAAATGTATGTGTCTGAGTACAAAAAATAATATCTTTGACCCATCGGTCAGCCCAAAAGGATATACAAGTTGACAAAAGTAGGGGAAGCATCTTCATAATGGGTGCTTTCCCCATGTACAAAAATACTCTAGGGTGGTGCTCCCCCAGGTGGGGCACCTGGACCCACTACTGCTCCTGGTACCAATACTAGAGCTACCATCAATACGAAGACTGCCACCTGATGTGAAATTGGTCGATAGCTCCTCTCCCGGGCCATCAACGTCTCGAGCTATACATAATCGAGGTCATCCACAAAGCCTCGAGTAGGCATCCCATGGTTCAAGCAGTCCACTCGACCCCAGGAATCCTCTAAATATCCCACATGCTCGGTCAGCTCAGCAACATGAGCCTCTCCCGCATCAGCCTGAGATCACTCAGTAGCTGTCTCTGCAGCAGTCGAGCTGCTACCCTCCCTCGAGGGACTAGCCTAACCACCTAGTTCTCCACCCAAAGGTTGTGTAGGAACTCCTCCCTACCCCTTGAGAGCTCCTCGAGGTCACCAAATCAACCAGTGCCCAACCAACCAAGCCACCGAACGTCTGACGTCACCAACATCTGCAAGAGTAATCAAAACTATTTGTTATGCAGGTAAATCCTCTCTGCAGACAGAGATGATCCCTTTAGCCTTAGGATGGGTTTAGAAAGAAAGATACATGCTATAATGTAGGTTCCTAACTACAAAATGAAAAAGGACACGGTAGATTGACCTACCTAGGGTCCAATGTTGTTGTTGGAGTTGTAATGGTGGTGGCATTTCGCTCCTTCCTTGGAAAGTCACAATCCACTCATAGTCATGCTCGGATACCTGCACATAACACAGTACACAAGAGAAGCATACAACATAATAATTTCATTCATAATCACTAACCAGTCAAAGAGGGATAAGCATGTTGTGTTAAATAAAAAAAATATAGCACAAAATGGGAACCCAAACACTAGTCACGTATATATAAGTAGAAGGAAGAGGCACAACCGATGCTTTGACGTCACAGTCTCCTCCAGTGGGTTTCAACCAAAGCACATCTCAATACTTGTCAAGAGATTCAGATGGGATGAGGGCATGGAATCAAGCTCTCTCAATGAAGTTCCTCCTTGCTCGATCTCTTTCACAATGCAACTCTTCAATCTATGCTCAGCTATTCAGCTATAGTATCAATTCTCCAACTTTAGTTAGTTGATGGAAAGAGAGATAACTTATTTTATAGAGGAAAAGGAGGAGGTTTGGATCCCTACAAAGGTGGGAGGGAGGCATATCCTTTAGGAGGTTCTCATGGGAGGTGGAAAACCATAAACTAAAGGAGGGAGTCCGTGGTTATTTAGTTCAACCACTCCCAATGACTCATCCTCGAAGTTGTTGAGGTGGAATCTTTGCCTCTATTTTTTTTTAAACATTACATAAACATCTTGCCAAAGGTTCTTAACTGGGGCAGAGCGCAAACTGGCATGAGCCCAGTGTTATTTTTCCCAATTGGCACGGGAGCATAACTAGCTACTTGCACTAAGGAAAAACTAGGGTTTTTACAGTTCTGCTCAGGGAATTGTCAACAAGAGGAATATTTCTCTCATGTAAAGGGATGCAATGATGGTCTTTGCAAGGCATGACACTCCTTATTAGTCACAGAAATGACCCTCCAATGTGCGAGTTTGGGATTGCAGGGATAGTGACAAAATGTTGTGTAACATATGCCCCCTAAAACATGAGGTCCGAGGGAGAGGGAGGGGTGAAATTCTTTATGAGGACATGTTCGAACCAAACACTTCTGTCGGAAAACCTGCAACTACAAATACAACCAATATCTGTGATACATGAACATGTGGTATAGGTGGAGCCATCCATAATAGAGCATATATAAATTGAGATATGAGTTATGGACGCAGCCATACAGCAGCAAGGATCAACAAATATACTTAGGTATGGTCGCAGCCATCCAAACAAAAGAGTCATGTAATAGGTCATGATAAAAATCCACAGCCTGGATTTTATCAGACAAAACCCAGGGTCTTGCGCTCCATCTCGACCTAAACAAGTACAATTTCAAGCATGTGAATATATGACCTGAAGTTGAACATGCAAGAAAAATGTCTGATTACCAGCCAATGTTGAAAGTCATTAACAGACGCAAGAGAAACCACCAATGATGATGATGGCCCTCAAGGTACAAAAGGTACAATCTACAAAATGTGAATAGTGATCTGACGTTGAACACCAGCAGAATCACTTGATCAAAGGCCAATGATGTGAATCTTGCGTTGAATGTGAAAAACCTGCCATCGAGGCATGCAGGCTCCAAGGTACCAGAAGGGAATCTCTAGATCAAATTCCTTGATAACGAGTTGAATTCGACGGGAAGTGAACTGGTTGAAGGAGGGCCATAATGTTTCCCACATCATCGACACGAGACATAGGAACATGATGAAAGTTAATCAGGACAAACAGGGAATCAGAGGAAGGTTGACAACTGTAAAATCAAAACTTCTCTTGAACATATCAGCGACATGACACTGGATTTGGCAGTATTTGACATTAAGGGATCTGAGGTCATGATGACATGGCATAGAGAAAATGAGAGGTCAAAAGAGATTACCCAAACCCATGAAGGAAAAAATGATGAAATGAGATGTCCCCAACCCGACATGAATGAAGAAAAGTGTCATGTTCAAGATCGACATACTGCCAACATAACTAGAATCGGGTTCCATTTTCCACCACCATTTCTGGCGAGTACCCCAATTATTTCTTAAAACAAGCTTGAAGGGGATAGCATATTCTTGCAATATAATTTTGTCCTTCAAACAAATCCAACCTAGTACATTTTACGAGCCCTAGGAAAGAGGAACTGGAGTAACGTCATGGTGACGAAGTACGATGTCATTAGGGTTTAACGAGTCTGACAAAGGGAGAACTCGGCATCTTTTCATGTTTAGAGAGTTTGAAAAGAAGGCAGAAAATAAAACTCCAGCAGTCCCTTTTCGTAGGTAGTCTCATAGATCTGAAAAGGTAGAAAACTATGTCTGAGAGAACCTCTTAGTCACAATAGGATAAGGTAACCTTTTTCGTAAATAATCCATCCCAGCCCAAAAAAGGGCTAAACTTATACTAGGTAGATATCGTTTCGCAGCCATTTAACGAATTAAAAATGACAAGAATCTCGGCAATATTTTCAATTTTAGAGAGTCAGCATGTTTTTACCGAGTCCGAAAAAGCACAAAATATAACTCGTTACTTCATCACTGTTGCATGAAAACCTGTCGCTGCACAAGAGACACGTGTAAAACCCATTTCTCAAAATAATATAACAAATAATCGAAAATATGTCTTAAAACCTAAGTATGGTTGTGAAAAAGTTATAAAATACCAAAAATGGTAAAAATAATTACTTTTCACTTTTTACCTCTTCTGGAGAAATAGTTACCCATTTAGCACTGTGATTTTGCGGTGACGATAGTGGACGATCCGACGGTCCAATCTCAATTCCGTCATCTCGGAAAAATTGCCGACTCCACTGAGGATAGGATTTGTTATGCAAGTAAATCCTCTCTGTGGATAGAGACGATCCCTCTAGCCCTAGGGTGGGTCTAGAAACAAAGAGACATGCTAGAATGTAGGTTCCTAACTACAAAATGAAAGAGGACACGGTAGATCGACCTACCTGGGGTCCAATGTTATTGTTTGAGTTGTATTGGTGGTGACCTCTGGCTCCTACCTTGGCAAGTCACAATCCACTTGCAGTCACGCTCGGATACCTGCACATAACACCGTACACAAGAGAAGCATACAACATAATAATTTCATTCGTAATCACTAACTAGTCAATTATGGATAAGCATGTTGCATTAAATCAAACAAATATAACACAAAACGGAACCCAAATGCTAGTCATGTATATATAATTAGAAGTAAGACGTACAACTGATTCTTTGACATCGCAGTCTCCTCCAGCGGGGTTCAATCGAAGTGCGTCTCAGTACTTGTCAAGGGATTCGGACGGGATGAGGGCATGGACTCAAGCTCTCTCAACGAAGTTCCTCCTTGCTCTATCTCTTTCACAATGCAACTCTTCAATCTATGCTCAGCTATTCAGCTATAGTATCAATTATCCAAGTTCAGCTAGTTGATGCAAAGAGAGATAGCTTCTTTTAAAAAGGAAAAGAAGGAGGTTGGGATCCCTACAAAGGTGGGAGGGAGGACTGTCCTTTAGGAGGTTCTCATGGGAGTTGGAAAACCATAAAATAAAGGAGGGAGTCCATGGTTATTTAGTTCAACCACTCCCAATGACTCATCCTCGAAGTTGTTGAGGTGGAATCTTTGCCTATATTTTTAAAAAACATTCCATAAATAGCTTGGCGCGGGTGCTTAACTCGGATAGAGCGCCAACTAGCGCGGGCTTAGTGTTATTTTTCCCAATCGGCGCGGGAGTGTAACTGGCTACTCGCGCCAAGGCAAAACAAGGGTTTTTACAGTTCTTCTCAGGGAATTTTCAACAGGAGGAATATTTATCTCATTTAAAGGGATGTAATGATGGTCTTTGTAAGGCATGACACTCCTTATTAGTCACAGAAATGACCCTCCAATGTCTGAGTTGGGGATTGCAGGGACAGTGAAAAAATGTTGTGTAACAGATGCCCCCTAAAACATGAGGTCCGAGGGAGGGGGAGGGGAGAAATGCTTTATGAGAATGAATTCAAACCAAACACCGCTGTCGGAAAACCTAAAATTACAAATAAAAATGATATATGTGATACATGAACATGTCGTATGGGCACAACCATCCATAATAGAGCATATATAAACTGAGGTCCAAGGTATGGACATAGCCATCCAATAGTAAGGATCAAAAAATAGACTCAGGTATGGTCACAACCATCCAATCGAAAGATTCATGTAATAATTCATGATAATCCACAAAAATCCGTGGCCTATATTTTATCAGAAAAAACCCAGGGTCTTGCACTCCATCTCGACCCGAACAAGTACAATTTCAAGCATGCGAATATATGAGCTGAAGTCGAACATGCAAGAAAATTGTTTGATTACTAGCCAATGCTGAAAGCCGTTAACAGACACGAGAGAAACCACCAATGATGACGATGGACCTCAAGGTACAGAAGGTACAATCTACCGAATTTGAATAGTGATCTGATGTCGAACACCCATAGAATAACTCGATCGAAGGCCAATGATGTGAACCTTGCGTCAAATGCGAAAAACTTGTCATTGAGGCATGCAGGCTCCAAGGTACCAGAAGGGAGTTTATAGGTCAAATTCCTCGATAATGAGCTGAAGTTGATAGGAAGTGACTTGGACGAAGGAGGGCCATAATGTTTCCCACATCATCGAAATGAAACAGAGGAACATGATGAAAGTGAATTAGGACAAACAGGGAATCAGAGGAAGGTTGACAACTGCAAAAGAAAAAATTCTCTTGAACATATCAGTGACACGACACTGTAATTGGTAGTATTTGACATCAAGGGATCTGAGGTCATGATGACGTGGCAGAGAGAAAATGAGAGGTCAAAAGAGATTACCCAAACCCATGAAGGCAAAAATGATGAAATGAGATGTCCCCAACCCGACACGAATGAAGACAAGTGTCATGTTCAAGAACGACATACTGCCAACATAACTTGAACTGGGTTCCATTTTCCCCCACCATTTCTGGCGAGTACCCCAATTATTTTTTAAAACAAGCTTGAAGGGGATAGCATATGCTTGCAATATAAGTTTATCCTTCGGACAAATCCAACCTAGTACATTTTACGACCCCTAGGAAGGAGGAACTCAAGTAATGTCATGCTGACGAAGTCCGATGTCATCAAGGTTTAACAAGTCTGACAAAGGGAGAACTCGACATATTTTCATGTTTAGAGAGTTTTAAAAGAAGGCTGAAAATAAAAATCCAACAGTCCCTTTTCGTAGGTAGTCTCACAAATCCGAAAAGGTAGAAAACTATGTCTGAGAGAACCTCTTAGTCGCAATAGGCTAAGGTATTCCTTTTTTGTAAATAATCCATCCCAGCCCGAAAAAGGGGTAAACGTATACTGGGTAGATATCATTTTGCATCCATTTAACGAGTTCAAAATGACAAGAATCTTGGAAATATTTTCAATTTTAGAGAGTCAGAAAAGAGCTAAAAGATGACTCCAGTAGTGACTTTTTTGTGTTTTTACCGAGTCCGAAAAAGTATAAAATATAAATCGTTGCTTCATCATTGTTGCATGAAAACCTGTCATTGCACAAGAGACACGTGTAAAACCCATTTCTCGAAACAATATAACAAAATAATCAAAAAATATGTCTTAAAACTTAAGTAGGGTTGTGAAAAAGTTATAAAATTCCAAAAATGGAAAAAATAATTACTTTTCACTTTTTACCTCTTGTGGAGCAATAGTTACCCATTTAGCACTGTGAATTTTTGGCGACGATAGCAGACGATCCGGCAGTCCAATCTTGATTATGTCATCTCAGACAAATTGGCGACTCCACTAGTGACTCCACTAAGGATAGGATTTGTTATGCAGGTAAATCCTCTCTGCGAATAGAGACGATCCCTCTAGCCCTAGGGTGGGTCTAGAAACAAAGAGACATGCTAGAATTCAAGTTCCTAACTACATAATAAAATAGGACATGGTAGATCGACTTACTTAGGGTCCAATGCTATTTTTGGAGTTGAAATGGTGGTGACCTCTTGCTCTTGCCTTGGCAAGTCACAATCCATTAGCAGTCACGCTCGGATACCTGCACATGACACAGTACACAAGAGAAGCATACAACAAAATAATTTCATTCGTAATCACTAACTAGTCAAAGAGGGATAAGAATGTTGCGTTAAATCAAACAAATATAACAAAAAACGGGAACCCAAATGCTAGTCACGTATATATAAGTAGAAGGAAGAGGTACAACTGATGCTTTGACGTCGTAGTCTCCTCCAGCAGGGTTCAACTGAAGCGCGTCTCAGTACTTGTCAAGGGATTCGGACGGGATGAGGGCATGGACTCAAGCTCTCTCAACGAAGTTCCTCCTTGCTCTATCTCTTTCACAATGCAACTCTTATCTATGCTCAGTTATTCAACTATAATATCAATTCTCCAAGTTCACCTAGTTGATGCAAAGAGAGATAGCTTATTTTATAGAGGAAAAGGAGGAGTTGGAATCCCAACAAAAGTGGGAGGGAGGCCTATCCTTTCAGAGGTTCTCATGGGAGGTGGAAAACCATAAAATAAAGGAGGGAATCTGTGGTTATTTAGTTCAACTAGTCCCAATGACTCATCCTCGAAGTTGTTCAGGTGGAATATTCGCCTCTATTTTTAAAAAACATTCTATCAACAGCTTGGTGTGGGTGCTTAACTGGGACAGAGCACCAACTGGCACGGGCTCAGTGTTATTTTTCCCAATCGGTGCAGGAGTGTAACTGGCTACTTGCGCCAAGGCAAAACAAGGGTTTTAATAGTTCTGCTCAGGGAATTGTCAACAGGAGGAACATTTCTCTCATGTAAAGGGATGAAATGATGGTCTTTGCAAGGCATGACACTCCTTATTATTCACATAAATGACCCTCCAATGTGTGAGTTGGGGATTGTAGGGACAGTGAAAAAATGGTGTGTAACAGATGCCCCCTAAAACATGAGGTCCAAGGGAGAGGGACGGGAGAAATTCTTTATGAGAATGCGTTTGAACCAAACATTGCTGTTAGAAAACTTTCAATTACAAATACAAATGATATCTGTGATACATGAACATGTGGTGTGGGTGTAACCATCCATAATAGAGCATATAGAAACTGATATCTAAGGTATGGATGCAACCATCCAACAGTAAGGATCAACAAATATACTCAGGTATGGTCACAACCATCCAATCAAAAGAGTCATGTAATTTCATGATAATCCACAAAAAATCGCAGCCTATATTTTATCACACAAAACCTAGGGTCTTGTGCTCCATCTCAACCCAAACAAGTACAATTTCAAGCATGTGAATACATGACCTGAAGTTGAACATGCAAGAAAATTGTTTGATTACCAGCCAATGCTGAAATCCGTTAACAGACACGAGAGAAACCACCAATGATGATGATGGCCCTCAAGGTACAAAAGGTACAATCTATGGAATGTGAATAGTGATCTGACGTTGAAAACCCGCAGAATCACTCGATCGAAGGCCAATGATGTGAACCTCACGTCGAATGTGAAAAACCTGCCATTGAGGCATGCAGGCACTAAGGTCCCAGAAGCGAGTCTCTAGATCAAGTTCCTGGATAATGAGCTGAAGTCGACAAGAAGTGACCTAGTCGAAGGAGGGCCATAATGTTTCCCACGTCATCGACACGAGACAAAGGAACATGGTGAAATTGAATTAGGACAAATAGGGAATCAGAAGAAGTTTGACAACTGCAAAAGAAAAACTTCTCTTGAACATATCAGCAACACGAAAATGGATTTGGCAGTGTTTGACATCAAGGGATCTGAGGTCATGATGACGTGGCAGAGAGAAAATGAGAGGTCAAAGGAGATTACCCAAACCCATGAAGGAAAAAATGACAAAATGAGATGTCCGCAACTCAATACAAATGCAAACAAATGTCATGTTCAAAAGTGACATACTGCCAACATAACTAGAACCAGGTTCCATTTTCCCCCACCATTTCTGGCGAGTACCCCAATTATTTTTTAAAATAAGCTTGAAGGGGATAGCATATGCTTGCAATATAATTTTTTCCTTTGGAAAAATACAACCTAGTAAATTTTACGAGCCCTAAGAAGGAGGAACTCGAGTAACGTCATGGTGAAGAAGTCCGATGTCATCAGGGTTTAACGAGTCTGAGAAAGGGAGAATTTTTCATCTTTTCATGTTTAGAGAGTTTGAAAAGAAGGCAGAAAATAAAACTCCAGCAGTCCCTTTTCGTAGGTAGTCTCACAGATCCAGAAAGGTAGAATACGATAGGCTAAGGTATTCCTTTTTCGTAAATAATCCATCCCAGCCCGAAAAAGGGGTAAACTTATACAATGTAGATATCATTTTTCAGCCATTTAACGAGTTCAAAATGACAAGAATCTCAGCAATATTTTCAATTTTAGAGAGTCGGAAAAGAGCTGAAAGATGACTCCAATAGTGAATTTTTTGTATTTTTACCGAGTCTGAAAAAATATAAGATATAACTCGTTACTTCATCACTGTTGCATTAAAACCTGTCGCTGCACAAGAGACACGTGCAAAACCCATTTCTCGAAATAATATAACAAAATAATCGAAAAATATGTCTTAAAACCTAATTAGGGTTTTGAAAAAGTTATAAAATGCCAAAAATGGTAAAAATAATTACTGTTCACTTTTTACCCCTTATGGAGTAATAGTTACCCATTTAGCATTGTGATTTTTGCAGTGATGATAGCGAACGATCCGGTAATCCAATCTCGATTCTGTCATCTCGGACAAATTGGCGACTCCACTCAGGACAAGATTTTTTATGCAAGTAAATCCTCTCTATGGTCAGAAACGATCCCTATAGCCCTAGGTTGGATCTAGAAACAAAGAGACATGCTAGAATGAAAGAGGACACAGTAGATCGACCTACCTGGGGTCCAATGTTGTTGTTTCAGTTGTAACGGTGGTGACCTCTCGCTCCTGCCTTGTCAAGTCACAATCCTCTCGTAGTCACACTCGGATACTTGCACATAACACAATACACAAGAGAAGCGTACAACATAATAATTTCATTCGTAGTCACTAACCAGTTAAAGAGGGATAAGCATGTTGCGTTAAATGAAACAAATATAACACAAAACAAGAACCCAAATGCTAGTCACGTATATATAAGTACAAGGAAGAGGTACAACCGACACTTTGACATCGTAGTCTCCTCCAGCGGGGTTCAGCTGAAGCACGTCTCAGTACTTTTCAAGGGATTCGAATGGAATGAGGGCATGGACTCAAGCTCTCTCAACAAATTTCCTCCTTGCTTTATCTCTTTCACAATGCAACTCTTCGATCTATGCTCAACTATTCAGCTATAGCATCAATTCTCCAAGTTCAGAAAGTTGATGCAAAGAGAGATAGCTTCTTTTATAGAGGAAAAAGAGGAGGTTGGGATCCCTACAAAGGTGGGAGGGAGGCCTATCCTTTAGAAGGTTCTCATGGGAGGTGAAAAACCATAAACTAAAGGAGGGAGTCTATGGTTATTTAGTTCAACCACTCCCAATGACTCATCCTCAAAGTTGTTAACTGGGACAGAGCGCCAACTGGCGCGGCCTCAGTGTTATTTTTCCCAATTGGCATGGGAGTGTAACTGGCTACTCGCACCAAGGCAAAATAAGGAGTTTTACAGTTCTGCTCAGGGAATTTTCAAGAGGAGGAATATTTCTCTCATGTAAAGGGATTCAATGATGGTCTTTGAAATACATGAAACTCCTTATTAGTCACGGAAATGACTCTCCAATGTGTGAGTTAGGGATTGCATGGACAGTGAAAAAATGTTGTGTAACATATGCCCCCTAAAAAATGAGGTCCGAGGGAGAGGGAGGGACGAAATTCTTTATGAGAACGTGTTCAAACCAAACACTAATGTCGAAAAACCTGCAATTACAAATACAACTAATATCTGTGATACATGAACATGTGGTATGGGCGTAGCCATCCATAATAGAGCATATAGAAACTAAGATCTGAGGTATGGATGCAGCCATCCAATAGTAAGGATCAAAAAATAGACTCAGGTATGGTCACAACCATCCAATCAAAAGTGTCCTTTAATAAGTCATGATAATCCACAAAAATCTGCAGCCTAGATTTTATTAGACAAAATCCAGGGTCTTGCACTCCATCTCTACCCAAACAAGTACAATTTCGAGCATGCGAATATATGAGCTGAAGTTGAACATGGAAGAAAATCATCTGATTACTAGTCAATGCTGAAAGCCATTAACAAACACGAGAGAAACCACCAATGACGACGATGGTGCTCAAGGTACAATCTACGGAATGTGAATAGTGATCTGACGTCAAACACCCATATAATCACTCGATCGGAGGCCAATGATGTGAATGTCGCATTGAATGTGAAAAACCTGCCATTGAGGCATGCGAGCTCCAAGGTACCAGAAGGGTGTCTCTAGATAAAATTCCTGGATAATGAGCTAAAGTCGACAGGAAGTGACCTGTCGAAGGAGGGCGATAATGTTTCCCACATCATCGACACGAGACATAGGAACATGATGAAAGTGAATTAGTACAAATAGGGAATCAGAGGAAGGTTGAAAACTGCAAAAGCAAAAATTCTCTTGAACATATCAGCGACATGACACAACTTCTCTTGAACATATCAGCGACATGACATTGGATTTGGCAGTATTTGACAGCAAGGGACTTGTGTTCATGATGACGTGGCAGGTAGAAAATGAGAGATCAAAAGAGATTACCCAAACCCATGAAGGAAAAAATGACGAAATGAGATGTCCCCAACCCAACACGAATGCAAACAAGTGTCATGTTCAAGAGCGACATACTGCCAACAAAACTAGAACCGGGTTCCATTCCCCCCCACCATTTCTGGCGAGTACCCCAATTATTTTTTAAAACAAGATTGAAGGGGATAGAATGTGCTTGCAATATAAGTTTTTCCTTCCGAAAAATCCAACCTAGTACATTTTACGAGCCCTAGGAAGGAGGAACTCGAGTAACATCATGGTGAAAAAGTTTGATGTCATCAGGGTTTAACGAGTCTGACAAAGGGAGAACTCGGCATATTTTCATGTTTAGAGAGTTTGAAAGGAAGGTAGAAAAGAAAACTCCAACAATCCCTTTTCGTAGGCAGTCTCACAAATCCGAAAAGGTAGAAAACTATGTCTGAGAGAACCTATTAGTCGCGATAGGCTAAGGTATTCCTTTTTCATAAATAATCCATCCTAGCCCAAAAAAGGGGTAAATGTATACTAGTTAGATATCGTTTTGCAGCCATTTATCGAGTTCAAAATGACAAGAATATCGTCAATAGTTTCAATTTTAGAGAGTCAAAAAAGAGCTAAAAGATGACTCCAGTAGTGACTTTTTTCTATTTTTATAGAGTCTGAAAAAATATAAGATATAACTCGTTACTTCATCACTATTGCATGAAAACCTGTCACTGCACAAGATACACGTGCAAAACCCATTTCTCGAAATAATATAACAAAATAATCGAAAAATATTTCTTAAAACCTAATTACGGTTGTGAAAAAGTTATAAAATGCCAAAAATGGTAAAAATAATTACTTTTCACTTTTTACCTCTTGTGGAGCAATATTTATCCATTTAGCACTGTGATTTTGTGGTGACGATAGTGGACGATCTGATAGTCCAATCTTGATTTCGTCAGTTTCAGGTAAGAGTTGACATTTTTCCCTTCATTTTGAGTCATTTCTTTCTACCTGCAATTTCCAGTTTTGAATTCTGGGGGAGGAAATGTGAATATTAGGGCACGGCGATTGGCGCAGGTTTCTGTCATGGAGTCGTGCAAACCACCCAATTTTCTACACTAGGCTGCGCCAACAGCGCAAACCATTTTCATGTCTAAAATTCCAAGTGATAGACCAAAATTCCACAAATTCCGATGTCCTCATTAGGCTAACAATGTACATGTAACAATCTTTGTAGGTATAAAGTAGCAAAATGGTCATAGAATGGAAAGAACGGGAACATAGTGAAGAAGACGAGCTTGCCATGGGAAACAAGGGAGTCATGGAAGCTCTCAAAAAAATTGGACTGAAAAATTTCTTCTTAACACCATATCTCTGACCTCAACCATAGCTACTACAGTATTTGATCAGTATATGGGACAAAAATCAAGAAACTTTCATCCTTCAAGATTAGGAACTTGAGATTGAAATCTCTGACATCTCTTTTATAACAGGATTATCGCGGGGGGGAGCAGCACCAATCCTAATTGGAAGCTGGCCTTGCATGGAGAACATGACCATGGTGATGGACAAGGTATGTCCAGGGGCATGGAAGGGAACAAAAAGTGGGAAATTTGATATCCAAACTATCCTAGACTTAGCACTAAAAGTATTTCTACATACCATCACATGAGCTACAAGATCGCAAGAACCACATAAAGAAACAAAGACACAGTTGCTTCTTGTTGTAGATTTCTTGTCACCGACCATCTACAACTGGGCAGATGCCGTGAAAATAAACATGAAATTCCAGCTAAAAAAATGCAAGAAGGGAAAATTGTAGAAATTTGGTTATGGGTCTATCCTGGTATCGTCCTTCTTGGAGTGACTACCAATATTTTAGTGGTAGGAGGTCATAGTCCCAACACCACCAACGAGGGAACCATGGATGGCCCGATGGGCAGCTATGATGCCAAGGGCAGGGGGCGGTCAATAGATGTCCTGGAGATTGTAATTTTTTGATTGGCTTTGTCGACAATCGATTGTCGTGGAGGACTCACCCTACTCTGGTATAGATTTTACTGATGATCCAGACCTCCCACTCCCGGAGGGAGAGGATTGGGATGAATATTTGGGTGAGACTCATTTTTTAATTTTCACAAGTATTATGATATTTTTACTTATGCATGTTCTGACATTAAATCCATTTGTTTGCAGATGTTGGCCCAGAGAGACTTGGAGGCATGTCACCGATAGAAAGATGAATCCCTTGTGATTTTGACTCTCAAAGTGAAGGTAGGGAGGAAGATGAGATTCTGCACAATCTGGAGGGAATCACACGTGGAGTCATGGACTATACACAATTTGACGACGTTCCTCACGCCTACTAGAGGCATACTGTAGGGGTGCCTAGTCGAATTCACCACTTGCTGAGGTGGCTCATATGGGCAGTGACATGCTACCATGAGCATCATGCCGATTAGACACCTAGGTTTTATCTGAAAATTTTGAGAGACGTTATGTCTCAGGATGTAATAGAAACACACATATTTTTTGAAGTTATGATGCACAGTGATGTAAACATTTGATATATATATATATATATATATATATATATATATATATCTATTTTAATATATGGATCTTTTACATATGATGATGGTTTTACAAATTATGCAAATTTCTATCTAATACAATGTTAGCCACTGTATCAGTTAATCCATTCATTTGTCTAGGAATATGTTGATATGTAATAAAATCAAAATGTCTTTCCAACAAATGAATATGTAAATACAATCTCAGAATGTGTGAATTTCTAACTGAATAATGACCATTGAGATGTAAAACGACAAGCTATGAATCTAGATTTACAAGAAATGCGCGAATGTCGAGGTTGATTGCCTTGGTTAATAGTTCAATGACAGTGCTATATTCAATGAAATTGTTTTTAGTGCGTCCTAGACAAATACCTTGTAGATCTATGAACTCACCTGCAGGATTATAAATTACCCAGGCTGCTGAAGACAAATTCATGGTACTGCAGGAAGCACCATCCGTGAAACTGACATAAGGGGTAATAGACATCTACACAATAAGCAAGACCCAATAAGCAGGAAAACGCTCACAAAGCATACCAAACCAAAAACATGTACAAAAATTAAAACAACACTTATGTACACCAATTACGCATGAATGCTTCACACATAATATTTTTTGAGATACAACCCATTTCTGGGTTGTTCAAGAGGATGACCTTCGTAATCAATGAGTTCATAGGCCCCATTCTGAAATACAAGTTTAACAATGTAGGGCCCATGCCACATGGGTTGAAATTTTCCTGCCCCTAGCTTGTCATGAGATTGGTCATACAGGAGGATGAGGTCTCCTTCAACAAAGGAACGAGGGGAAACTGACTGGTCAAAATGAGCTTTGACTCGCTTCTTTTTTGCCTCAATAACCAAAGCAACAAAGCGGTGATTTTCATCAAGAATTTATAAATAAATAAGACGATCTTCTTCTTGTGAAGTATTTGGCAGTAATTCAACAGCCAACTTGAGCGAAGGTATTTCACATTCAATCGGAAGAGTAGCTTCCAGACCATATACCAACTGGAAAGGAGTGAACTCGGTTGCATTCTTAACTGAGGTTCAGTACACCAAAAGAGCCGAGAATAATATGAAATTCCAATTGGATTTGTGGATCCCAATCATACGTTGAAGCATGGTGACAAGAAATTTGTTTACAGCTTCAACCTGGCCATTGGCCTGAGGGTAGTATAGCGTTGAGCTGTCATGACACAGACCAAACTTAGAAGTCAACTCCGCCACCATATAATGTCGAAAATGAGAACCATGGTTGGTAATGATGGCTTGAGGGACACCAAACCTAGCAATGATGTGATTTAATATGAATTGAGGGGTTGTTTTACCGTCGGCGGAAAGTGTAGGCATTACTTCGACCCATTTGGTGAAGTAGTCCACAAATATGATAATATATGCATGCCCCCCGATCGAGTGAGGGTTACACGTCTTAAAATTGATGCCCCAATTTGCAAAGGGACCAATGGTAATGACAGGGTGAATAGGAACGAGTGGAGCATGCATCTTGCATTGGTAAATCTGGCAATCATGGAATTTACGAATCGTGACAATGCAGTCTTTGAAAATATAAGGCCAAAAATAACTAGCACGAAGAATTTTTTGTGTAGTAGCATAACTAAACATGTGACCGCCACAGGCGCCACTGTGAGAATCATTCAGGGATTTCTTAGCCTCCTCGAGAGTCAAACATTGACGAAGGATGGAATCGACTTTGATGCGATAGAGCATATCTCCAATTATAAGATAAGGTTACGACTAATGGCGAATGGGTCGGTGGGCATCCTTCGTCAATTCAGATCTAAAAGATGAAGTCTGGAGACAGATGATGATATCACCGTACCAAGGATCGAAGGGGCTAATCAAGAAAAGTGAATTTTCTGGAATGTACTCCTCAGAACGAGAAGGAGTGGAGTCAGAAGGGAGAGAACAGAGTAAATCAGAAAAGACCAATGATTTCTTAGACTTGGCAGCAATAAATTCCAAATCAAACTCTTGGAGGATGACAATCCACTTCGAGTATTTTCCCCCCAGCAATTTTCGAGACAATATGTAGGTCATAAGGTTGCAATAAGAAATCACAGTCATAGTACGCAAAATAATATAATGACGAAAACGTTGGACTTCCTGAACTGCAGCTAATGCTAACTTCTCAACATGAGCATAACGCATCTCTGGGTTGAGAAGGTTACAAGACAAGTAATAGATAACATTCTCGTGACCATAATCATCGTCTTGTACCAAAACCATGGCAATCATACTAAAAGCGACAACCAAATAGAGGGAAAAATCATTATGATAATTTGGAGGGTGGAGTGGAGGAGCATTGACAAGTAATGTCTTCAATGCATCAAAAGGCTTATGAGTGATTTCATCCCAACAGAAAGGGACGCCCTGCTTCGACAATCGTGTGAATCCTTTTGCTACTTTATCATAGTTAGGTATGAAACAACGTAGAAAAATAGCCTTCCCTTATAGACTCTGCAACTGATGCAATGAGGAGGGAGAGGGGAGATTAACAATAGCCTCAACCTTGAGAGGATCGAGGTGAATTCTCTCTTTCGACATGATAAACCCTAAGAGTCTACCAGAATCAACGCAGAAGACGCACTTGTGCGGATTAAGCTGAATATTGTAGCATCTACAATGAAGAAAAATCCAATGAAGATGGTCAGGATGAACCCTACGCTTAGCCAAATCAGCCGAAAGGTCATCCAGATAAGGCTTCACGATGTGATAAATATCATGAAAGGCATAGGACATCCCGCGCTGAAACATGGCCCCAACATTCTTTAAACCAAAAGGAAGCTTCTTATATGCGAAGGTACCCCAAGGACAGATAAAGGTAGTTTTTTGTTGATCAGATAGGATAATTTTAATCTGATTATAGCCAGAAAAACCATCCATGAGGGAAAAAATCTCGCTCCTGACACAGTCGTCAATGATTTGATCGATGAAGGGAGTAGGATAATTATCCTTGGGACAAGTAAGATTGATATCAAGATAGTCAACACAAACACAAATAGTGCCCTATTTCTTATCTATAGGAACAATATTAGAAACCCATTCTGTCAATGGAATTGGATAAATGAAACCAGCTTTAAGAAGCTTTTCAACTTCAGCCTTAATGGCAATAAATTTCCTAAGATGTACCACACGAAGAAGTTGGCGAACAGGTTTCGAACCGGGATAGGTAGGAATCTCATGTACCACGATGCTAGGATCAATGCCGGGCATTTCTTCATAGGACCATGCAAAGACATCATGGAATTCACAAAAAAGGCTAATATAAACCTGTACTTCATCTGAAGAACAAGTGACCCCGAGATGGATGTTCTCGACGATTCCTGGTTTAACGAAAATGTCTATAGTCATCGTCTGTGTAATGTTGCTCAAGTTACCTTTCGAAAATACTTCATGCATCTGAATAGGTGTTTGAAGCAGAGAAGAGGGAACTTGAGAAGAAAACTGCTCAAGATAGGTAGACATGGCCCCAAGACTTGGAAGAAACGAGGAACGATGATGAACATCGTCCCATGGGAGATATTCGAGAGACATGGTTTCCACAATGGCCTCATCGGAGGGAAACACTTCTTTCAAAGGATCAGGTGAATCAGAATCACCAAGCCAAGGGGATTGAGAATAAATGTCAAGGGACATGCTCAAAGGAGCACAATCAGAAGGCAGAGTATCCGAAGCTGCTATGAGTTCACAATAATCAATCTCAATTGGACTCAATGGCATCAAATGTCCAAAGGAATTGATCTGTTTAGGTGAAGGGATAACCCATGGGTCATCGGTGTGAGAAATCATGTTGACCTGAATAGTATTTGGTGGCGGAAGGGGAAAAATACCCATGAGGTCAGGGTCCTTGAAAAGGCCCGGCCCTACGCTCTCGTAGGGAGTAGGAATCTTATCCACATATAGAACATTGTTCTCAGAAGAAGAAGTGAAAAATTACAACTGATCAACATTAATAATCTTTCCTTCATGCGGAAATTTCAAAACACGAAAGAGAGTGGACGAAACACACAGCATGGCTTGAGTCCAACTGTGTTTGAGGAGAAGATTATAATTGATTTTGGCATCAATGACTTCAACCTCGACATTGATTGTCTTCCATTCCAATGTAATCGGTAAACTATCGAGAACACCAAGAGGTTTAAATTCCCTTCCATAAAATGCTTCAAGGGCATTGGGTGAAGAAGTGAGAGCTGGAGAACCAATGGCTTTCCAAAAAGCATACTGCATGACACAGGTAGATGCACCCTCATCCACAACTTCCTGGTGTATATTCAAACCGTTAATACCAACTTGGATAATGAGCACAATTTGGTGTGGAAGTCGTGGCATGAAATTCTCTAAATCGAAAGAGAGAAGGCTAGTATCGGCAGGATCGACCTCGCCTATCACAGATAACAAAGCCTTCCGTTGAGACAAAAAACTATGAAGTACTTCTAGAGTAGACATAGAATATGGCGCCTGAGACAAATCCTCAGCAATACTATAATGTTGAGCGGCATGGGTGTTAGGACTGTAAGAATACTTACAAAGTACACCTTTGGAAGGTGGTCATACAACGGATTCGGCGTTAGGCCATTCAATCTCAAGAGGGCCAGAAGCAGGTGGAGGAGGAGGACCATCAAAGATCTCCTTCCCTGCTACCTGATGCAAGCCAGAATAATATTTTGATCGAGTAGCAATGAAAACGGGTGCAGAACCGTTCATCATGAACACCTAAGAGCCAAATGCGGCACAGGACTGAGGTTGCTCTACCATCTAGGTCTGCTGAGATGGGAAAGGTTCTTTTAAAACAGCCGGAGCTCCTTGGGTGCCTTTGAGCAATCGTCTCACCTTGGATCATCGAGGAAAATCTTTGGTGAAGTATTTGTTTCTAGACCCGCCTTAGGGCTAGAGGGATCGTCTCTGTCCGTAGAGAGGATTTACCTGCATAACAAATCTTGTCCTCAGTGGAGTCCCCAGTGGATTCGCCAATTTGTTATGCAGGTAAATCCTCTCTGCGGACAGAGACGATCCCTCTAGCCCTAGGGTGGGTCTAGAAAAAAAAAGACATGCTAGAATGTAGATTCTGAACTACAGAATGAAAGAGGACATGGTAGACTGACCTACCTGGGGTCCAATGTTGTTGTTGCAGTTGTAATGGTGGTGACCTCTAGCTCCTGACTTGGCAAGTCACAATCTATTCATAGTCACGCTCAGATACCTGCACATAACATAGTACATAAGATAAGCATACAACATAATAATTTCATTCATAATCACTAACCAGTCAAAGAGGGATAAGAATGTTGCATTAAATCAAACAAATATAACACAAAACTAGAACCCAAACGCTAGTCGCGTAAATATAAGTAGAAGGAAGAGGTACAATCGATGATTTGACGTTGTACTCTCCTCTAGTGGGGTTTAGCCGAAGCGTGTCTCAGTACTTGTCAAGGGATTCAGATGGGATGAGCACATGGACTCAAGCTCTCTCAACGAAGTTCCTCCTTGCTCTATCTCTTTCACAATGCAACTCTTCAATCTATGCTCAACTATTCAGCTATAGTATCAATTCTCCAAGTTCAACTAGTTGATGCAAAGAGATATAACTTCTTCTATAGAGGAAAAGGAGGAGGATGGGATCCCTACAAAGGTGAGATGGATGCCTATCCTTTAGGAGGTTCTCATGGGAGGTGGAAAACCATAAACTAAATGAGGGACTCCATGGTTATTTAGTTCAACCACTCCCAATGACTCATCCTCGAAGTTGTTGATGTGGAATCTTTGCTCTATTTTTTAAAAAACATTCCATAAACAGCTTGGTGTGGGTGCTTAACTAGAACAGAGTGCCAACTAGCACGGGCTCAGTGTTATTTTTCCCAATCGGCATGGGAATGTAACTGGCTACTCGCGCCAAGGAAAAACAAGGGTTTTTACAGTTCTGCTTAGGGAATTATCAACAAGAGGAATATTTCTCTCATGTAAAGGAATGCAATGATGTTCTTTGCAAGGCATGACACTCCTTATTAGTCACAAAAATGACCCTCCAATGTCCGAGTTGGGGATTGCAGGGATAGTGACAAAATTTTGTGTAACACTATGTCAGTGTCATCATTAATACACATATAAACATAAAAATAAATACTCAAGTAAATTCAGAAAACAAAAATACATACCTGTTGGCCCCCAAGCGTATCTAGTAGGAAGACCCATGTCTGAATCTCCCGGGAAGTCCATTCGTGCATAAGGGAATGGCAGGAAAATTTGAGGGTTGGCTGCAAACCAAGCCTTAGTGGTGGAATTCCAGTAACACCCCACCCTACCGCCACCTCCTTGAGGCATCACGGGAGCCCACCTCCTCATGTGAGGTTCCTGTGGCCCCACAACAGGCACCACCACTGTAGGTCTCAGCAGCAACACCTACTCATACATAATGTTGCATAAGATTTTGGCATAAGTAAACAACTTTGATTCATCTCGGACCTTGGAAAGTTGTTCCAACATCTCGTTGTAACAGAAATGGGAAAAGTCAAAAAAGTGCCCGGCCCTCATTCGATGCAAGACACCGATTTGCAGACCCGATGCCCGATGAGAAGCACACGAACCAGCCAGTCGTACAATGGCCTCTAAAGCACATCGCTTGGCTAGGTCTGTCACTGTAACAATGGCTATACACACCTCCATAAGGGGAGCCCCACCGCAATGATGCTCCCAGAACAACTCAAAATCCACCCTCCCAAAGGGAAGTGGATACCGAAGTGCCTCACCCTAAGGCAGTTGCCCAGTCACAAAATAGATATCCGTCTTTGGATTTATAGTCAGGTCGCACCCACGTAGCACCATCACCTTGAGCCGCCTGTTCCAGCATCGGATCAAGTAGTGTAAAAGTCGATCCTGTGATCGAAGAAGGTCATTCTCCAGAAATTTGATGAGACCCCATCACTCCAAAAATTGGCACGCGTGACCATCATCAGCTAAGGTAGCATGGAGATTAGGCCAATCCCTCTCCCTCCACAACATCCTGTCATCAAAATAGAAACACATCAATAGCAAGACAACACCAAAAATTGACAAAATTCCCAAGAATTTTTCAAAAACTGTGCCTCGGCTCTCTGCGTGCCTATTTCTCAGATAGGCGCGAAGAAGGAATGCATTTTCTTCTCACAGTAGTGAATAAGGCGCATCCAAATCTATGACATGCGCGATAAAAGCGCACAAAGCTGTATTTTTTCACGCAAATTTCGTGCCTGTACCTTGATCACCCACACGGTCAAGGTAAAAATAAACCTAAGGTCCATACAGACTCGTCCTATATGGACCCCGGCACTCACATACCTAAAAAAATAAATTTCAAAACATCATGGAGCTTACCTGGCTAAAAAATCGCTAATCCTGGGTGCTCAGGCTGACTGCAACGGCAAGAGCTGCTCCGCAAAAGTCTCCGACCTCTCAACACTCAACAGACAAAAATGAACTGAATTAAACCATATTCACCTATATGTAGCCCTTTCCAAAAATTTTTGGGGACCATAACAAGATTTTAGAATGCCCAATCACCGGACCAAAAGCAGCACTATTACCAATGCTCCATAAATCCCAAGGGCAGTGCCACACATTCGCACCGACGAAAAACTAAATTTTTAGCACCGACATGTATGCCCTCTCTCATCTTCTTTTTAAGCACATGTCTTTCAAAATAATATTGAATAAATAAGGTGCTTTCAATTAGGGTATTTTTTTTTGTAGGTAGTGTGCAAACCATCCACAACTCCATCCAATGAAAGTTCCAAGAGCATGTATCATTCTACCCCCAGCATGATAGAGTCCCAGAAAAACTCTGGATATCCTGACATCATTTCTCCATTAGAAATTAACCATAGGATCCAAACACCCGACCATATTTATCATCACCTCACCTTGCACATGATAAGCATTGTGGTTGGTCGATAGAGCCTCCCCTCCATGGCGTTCGTCACCCAAAGTAGAATATATATCATAAACAATAGTAACACCATGACCATGCCACTATAGTCCAGGAAGCACCTCATTCCCATTCACTTGCCATGCATCAGGTCAAGTTTTACCATATTAAAATAAAACCCCTTTCCCTTTCCCGAACGAATAGGTTGTACAAGCAGATTGAAGGTGCACTAGCGTGCCTCGCACTTGGCCTACCATACCCCCACTAGCATAACCCATCTACAACATTTTTTCATCCGCTTCATCAAACCCACACATGAGACCAACCAATGGGGCCCCCACCCTCAGCAAAACACCTTCCTCACATCATCAGTGAGCGAACACTTTCATGTTTTGGGTCACCCATATCTATGTTTTGTACAAACCAAACCCCATTATTTTATTCTTTTGGTAAGTGTACAAAGACCGAAAACGACGCATTATGTCCCTCACCCACCCTTTAATTTTTTCTCCCATGGCAACAGTCCCTGGTCACCCTTGGTCGGAGTATCACACCCTCATGCAAAAGCCACCATGACATTCATAACAAGTTTATACCCACCCTAGAGGTCCTACCGACTTTTTGGACAGATAAGTCGTTCTTGCGGACAAGACAGACCTCCCAATGTCCTATGGACAACTAGCAACAAACGGACAATTAAATCTATCTTTCTCTAGATATATCATGATTGATAATTAAATGTTATGAAGGTTTTATGATCTTACCTTTGATCCAACGCTTGTTTGTAGTAGTATTCCTTCAGTCGCCCGAAAGAGTTGCCTTCGAAGATCTACATTCACAAACAAACAAATATCAAATAGCACCTGCATAGCATATATTCATAAATCCTATCTATTATGGTGATCAAGGAATCCATAAAATAAACCAATCAATTGACAACTTATTGAGAAAAACAGACTTATTTGTATTAACTTTGAATAGTAAGAAAAAAATTACAACCGTGTTCGCCATGATGTTGTACAGGCCTTCCTAGGGTCCGGAACAAGCGTTTCCTTTACTCTGACAAGCCTTGCACTCTTCCAACCGAGATACATATAGGTATGTAATATTTCCCACATAAAATCTCAGCTAAAAGGGTCTAAGTTCCAACAACATTTCACTTCCAACAATACTAAAGCTTGAACTCATCCATTGTAACCCTTTGAGGCTACCCTATGCCTCTTTTTATAGTGAAAGAGAGGAAGTTACAGCTCCAAACAAGAAGGGATAGAATCCTCCTTCAAAGGGATTATCTCCTTACATCAAGGGGTTAGCTCCTTAATGGATGGGATGCATGAACCTGAAAAGAGAAGACTTTCCACCGCATGAATGTTTCTAGAAGCTTCCAAAAATGACTCAAACTGAGCTCCTAGATTTTACTTGTGCCTTTTTTTACCTTTTACAGGGCTCCGCATTTTTAATGAAGAACAAGTGTGGTACATACCACAGTTTTCCTTTACAAAAGGTGTGGTATCGCAGGTAAAGCTAAGAGAAAGTGCGGTACAAGTGTTTTAAGGACTTTTATGAACTTTTCTCTTATTTTCAAGGCTTGATATTAGGAACTGATGTTTTTAGACTTGCAAGGGAGAAATGTATGAGTGATAATGATCTCATACGGACAACAAAATGTCAAGGTGACAATTTTCAGTGTAACAGATTTCCCCCTAAAGTGCGAAGTCTGAGAGAATTCAAAGAGTGATGTGCTTTATCATTTCAAGGATTAGCCTGTGGACACCCCAGTCGGAACCCTGTAAAAAAATTCAATGCAAAACATATATATATATATATATATATATATATATATATATATATATATATATATATATATATATATATATCATCATTGAGGTAGGCATTCCCATACTCAGATAAAAAACTAACTAAACTTGTTCTGATACAAAAATGATTTTAATATTACATAAATATTGTAGACACAACATGGACACAGCCATCTGTAATGAATAGTCTACTGCATAATGAATAATAAAACTCCTCACAGCTTGGATGGTGGAAACTAGATCCAGGGTCTTGACTTCTACTTCCCGAACTAGTATGATTATATCCATGCGATTAAATGTGTTGAAGTCGAACATGGTAGAACCAACTTGATTACCATTCAACGATGTGAATTGTTAACAAGTGTGAGAGAAACCACCAATAATAAAAATGGTTGTCAAAGTACTCAGTACAATCCATGAGATGTTAATAAGTTATCTGAAGTTGAACATTTCACGGAATCGTTCGATCGAAGGTCAATGAGGCAACCTGTTGTCGAAGGCGAGAAACTTGCCATTAAGGCATGCAGATTTCAAGGTACTGATGGATTCTAGATCAACTTCCTAGATGATGAGCTGTCGTCAATAGAAAGTGATCCGTCGTAAGTAAGCTCACGACATAAAACCATAGATCAATTTTTGAAGAATTTTTTTGCAAGGACTGACTCAGGGATGGTCAACACGAATGGACACAAATGTTTGCAGATGAATGGTTTGTTTGACTATCCTCTTGAACACATAATGACACTGCAGATGGTTTGGTGGCAGTTTCCCTAAGAAAATACCTAGAAATCGGCTGAAGACCTTCAATTGGTTTGATTAACTGATAGGCAAGGGATTTTCCCAACCCAGATAGAAGTGTGACAAAAAGTGTCGTGTTCAAGAGTGGTGTAATGCTTTTAAATAAAAGTGTAATAAATGGATCTATTTTCTCTCTTTTTCCCCACCATTTCTGGCAAGTACCTCTTTATTTTTTGACAAGGTTGAGGAGGATAACATTTGCTTGTTTATAAGCTCATCCTTCGGATATTCCAACTTAGTTTAAAATCGAACCCTAAGAAGGAGTGGTCAGTTCCTGTTTGTAATCGATAGGTCCTTTATTGTTAAATTTTAACGAGTCCAGTATAGGATAAACTCGATGTTTTTCATTTTTAGGGAGTTAGAAGAAAAGAAAAATCCATGGGTGTACTTTTTCGTAAATTTAGTCTCTTAGGCTCGAAAAAGGATAAAATAATGCAAGAGAGAACTCTATTGACCATGATTAGTCAACGTATACCTTTTTCGTAAATATTCCATTTCAGTCCGGAAAAGGGGTAAACTTATACTGAAGGGACGACCGTTCATTTACTTTAACGAGTTTGAATAGTCAAGTACTCAGAAATCTTTTCATTTTCAGGGAATCTGAAAAGGGCTTAAAAGAGGACTCCAAGGTTTTGCTTTTTCATAAGTTTTAACGAGTTCGAAAATGTGATAAAAATGTACTCATAGCTTTCGATTTTTCGTAAGTTTTAACAAGTTCGAAGAAGTGATAAAAATTTACACATAAGGCCGAATTTCAATTTAATTTATGAGCAGGAAAAGACGGAAAGAAATCTTCATTTTCATGTGTTTTACGAGAATAAAAGATAGCAAAATAATCTCGGGATTTTCATGAGTTTAACGAGTCTTGAAAATAATAATCAAAATAGACTTGAGATAGGTTTAATTTTTACAAAATCTTGAAATAGAGAAAAACTATGCTTCAGATAGGTTTTCTTCAATTTTAAACAAGCTTGAAACAAAGAAAAAATCATGCTTGAGATAAGTTTTAATTCCCCCCAAGCGTAACTTGCTAGAGTGCATGCCCCCCAAGCTTCATCGCATTCAACTAAGTAGACTACTAGTTACTAATAGTTGGATGGAATGAAGGTTCATTTACGAGATCATGTGAAAGACCCGACCTAAAACTGTAAGAAAATTATGGAAAAATGAAATAACAAACCTAAATATACGACTTAACATTTACAATATCTATTCAAAGACTCGATTTAGTTAGGGGAGGATTTGTTTCATTTTTTAACGAGCTTGACACAAGAAAAGAACTATGCTCATGGCCCACTAATTCATTTTTTAACGAGGTTGAAACAGTAAAAGGAACTTTCCTCTTGTTCCACTAATTCATTTTTAACGAGGTTGAAACAGTAAAAGGAACTTTCCTCATACCTGATTCATTTTTTTACGAGGTTGACTCAGTAATAGGAACCATCCTCAGAAACTACTTATTTCTAATCTACCTACATAACCTACTGATTCATTTTTTAATGAGGTTGACACAGGAAAAGAAGTGTCCTCATGGGTCTATTTCATTTTTTAACGAGATTGACACAGTAAAAGAACTATCCTCATATCTTTGTTTCATTTTTTAACGAGGTTGACACAGGAAAAGAAACTATCCTCGTGACTATTGATTCATTTTTTTAACGAGGTTGACACAGTAAAAGGAAATCTCCTCTTGGAAACATGTTTCATTTTTTAACGAGGTTGAAAAAGTAACAAGAACTCTCCTCATGACCAACGGATTCATTTTTTAATGAGGCTGACACAGTAAAAGGAACTATCCTCGCAGTGACTTGATCATGGCTTCCAATAGGTCTTCATCAGAAGGAAGAATAATTCTCTGGAAGGAACACATGTCAAGGGAATCAAAAGGGATAATAACATCACGTTCAAATAATCCCATAGAGTTTTCCATGTCAATTACTGGATCCAAGTCAAAGGAAGATGAGCAAATAGTGAGAGGCTCGCTTGCATCGGTAACTGAAAACATGGGACTGGTTGCCACATAATTAACCCGTGGTAGGGTAGATACCACTTTAGTATAAGGAACATTTAGGGGTGTTGTATTATTAGTAGTCAAATCAAGACTAGGGAATGAAAGTTGGTCAATAGTCACAATGTTTCCATTGTGAGGGAAATACATCATGCAAAAGAGTGTCGATACAACAGCTTTCATTGCATATACATAGTCTCGCCCAAGGAGTAAATTGAAATCCAAGGGGCCTCGAACTACCATAAGATCAATACAAACAATTTTACTTTCCAAAGTAATAAAAAACTTAGGAAGGATCCCTAAAGGTTCACTAATGGTTCTGTTAAAATATTTCAGATTCTGTGTAACAGGCACAAGCTGAGGGGAATCCAAAGATTTCCAAGAAGTTGAGGATAAAATACTAATAGAAGCACCTTCATCTACATGTGTGCAACATACATTCTTACGACAAGCCTGCACAATGATTTGGAAAGGGATGGAAAAAGGAAGACGAGGTTCTGTCAGTCTATTACAATCAAACGAAAAGACCTCGGTACTTGGGGGGGATTCTGTAGAAATAGGTGAAATGCCCCCTGGCATAGAAGAATCTGATGTAAAAAGAAGAACCAGAGTGGTATGAAGTTCACTCTCTATAGGGAGAGTGGGATTGACCGAATGTGAAATTGAATGGACCACTTGATCAACTAATAGATCATCAACCTGAGTGATATGAGTTTCACTCTTCAATGGAAAAGTGGGATCGACTATACTTGGAATTAAATCAATCCCTCCGTCAGTTGACGGTAGGTTGGGAGAAAGTTGATGGTAACTAGTTGGAAGTTCTTGCTGTGGAACAGTAAGGTTTTCCAACAATTTTGAGGCTTTATCCATGTGAGGGAAAATGTGAGTTTGATGAATCCCTTTGCATAACATACAAGGAAACCTAAGTTTACCCTTTTTCCCAGGACACTAACTATCACTGGTTGATGGATCAATGGAAAGTTGATGAGATTTTTCTGACCATACTTCCAAGACCTTTGGAATACCAGGACAATTGATAAGGAAGTGGTGACCCTTACAAATCTTGCAAGGGAATTTGGGTTTACGATGCATGTTGGGGGTTTCCTCAACATTACTAACACTTATAGCCATGGTTGACTAGTTGAATTCTTTCTTAGCTTGCTTCTTCTTCTTATTCCTTTTCTTCTTCTTCTTAGTCACATGGTTACTGGTTTCAAGGATTTTACCAAGCAAACAGGAAGAAAGGGAGGAAGAAATATTTGGCAAAGAAGGTAAAGGGTCAACAGAAGGTTGGTGATGTTGAGATGGTGAACTCTGTTGAGTTGAAGCATCCAGTTGAGGTGGAACAATTGGAGTATTCGGAGCCAACGAAGTTGAAAATAACCATACCGGTAAACCTATTGTAAATCCAGGTAATGACAATGTAGCCATATAAGGAGGACCAACATTTCCAAAGCAAGGAAAATTACTAGGATTTTTGTTAAGAGGGGTTCCTTGGTTGGTAAATTCCGGAACAGTTTCCATTAAATTCAACTTCAGTGAATTTTATTAACAATTTAAAACTAAAATTAACAATTCACAATTCACACCTAACAACTAAAATTCATAATTCACACCTATGGTCTCTAAGAGTAAAAACAAACAAATGAACATGCGCAATCAAATCTAGGAGTCAAACCACACACAAACAGTGGATTCCCGCACTAAAAACACTAGTTGGTGATGAAATCCAACATCGTAGAATTTTAATGCAGAAATGGCGTTTGGAATAGTTACCCCGATAACCTTCTTAATGAAATAGATTGGTGCAAGTTTCTCCACTATACCATCTCGAGTGAAGATAACCCTTCGGAGAGTCCAAGTGAGTCTAGCTGACGTCTGTTCCAGGTACAGTGGGATCTTCCCTCCACCGTCACCTTGGGAAAGAATCCTATAGATTATGGCCACTAAGTTTACCAACAGAAACAAATATACCTGGGGGAACAGACTACGATATGATACACACGCAAGGGTAGAGTAACAAATCTCAATCCCCTTGAAGGCTCCTTGACATAATCCAAGTTATACCGACAAGTGACCCCAGGCTCCTCAACAATGGTCAATCCAAGGTTTACCATTGTTAATACGTGTATATCTTATATCGTTCCCAATGAGGAAGGATTTATTACATCACTGGTTTGGATATGATCGCGTGCTTGACTCCTTTAGGAGGAGCTTCCTAGAGAATGCATGCAACAATTGGAATTTTTCCTACCGCAAGGTCGACTACTTGTTTGTTTTACTATCTTGGAGAGTTAATTAAAACCTATTCCAAGATGCTACCCTGAGATATATTGGTGGAAAGAGCCCTAAAAATGTAAAAAATTCTAGATGAATTTTAATTAAGATTTGTGTTATTTAGGCTGTTATTACTCAAAGGGTAAATGGATATGAAACCAATGGTGTTATGACCCAACCCAAAACTGAATGAAATCGAATATGATAATGTAAGCTTTTCAATTCGATGAATCCTAACTAAAGTAAGGAGAGAGTTTCCATTCACTTCCAACAATGCAAAAAATTGATCAATAAGAGAAAACAAATTCTCTAATGCACTAATTTCGTCAAGAAAAACTAATGCTAATCAATTCCATGTTTTTTTTTTTGTTTTTTTGTTTTTTAAAACAAGCATAAAAACATGTAAATTCAAATTAAAGAAACTAATCTAAATCTACGTTTGGTTTTTCAGAATGTAAACTATGCAGTTGTAATCTATGCACAATTCACATGAAAACTATGCAAATGTAATCTATGCACATTTTTCATTCATATTCTAAAAATGAGAATTATAATTATGCAAATGTAATCTATGCAAGATAATTCTCAAACACAAGATGATTTTAATGTAATCTAAGAACCAATCAAGTGTAAGTAAAGAAAAATGGGTGAGAGTTCCAAAGATAAAAATAAATAAAAACACTCAAAGGCGATTAACACTTAGACACTCAGATGCAAAATTGTTAAGAGACTGAGACAAACCTCGAAGTAATTACCAAAGGAAATCAAATTAAGAATTTCTCAAAAGAGAGACCCAAAACACCCAATTAACTTAACGGAGATTGATGAGATGAAAAATTTGCTGAAAGAAAGTCATAAACAAGGCCTTTTGACAGAAAAATACAGATCTGGGTAGATGCTAAGAATCCTAAATCAAATCTAGACTAAGCCTGAAAAGGAAATTTTAAGTTTTCATAAAATTTTCCCAGGGTCCGCTGGCTCCATAGTAAATAGGTGTGGTACCGCACTGGTTACTCAAGAAAATTGCGAAGATGACTGCACTGTGCGTGAATGAAAAGTGCGGGGATCAGAAAGCTTCAAGAAAAAAAAAGTTTTCAAAACATTTCAAGGTACAGAAAATTTAAACTAAGCCACCCAAACCAGTATACATCAATCAAGAACCAGAAAAATCATTTTCAGAAGTCAAAACAAAAGGAAAACCAAAAATCCAATCATTCCCCAGCAGAGTCGCCAATTTGTTGGATGGATAAGTCGTTCTTGTGGACAAGACAAACCTCCCAAGTTTCCTACAAACAGCTAGCAACAAATGGAAAATTAAATCTATCTTTCTCTAGATATATCATGATTCATAATTAAATGTTATGAAGGTTTTACGATCTTACCTTTGATCCAATGCTTGTTTGTAGTAGTAGTCGTTCAGTCGCCCAAAAGAGTTGCCTTCGAATATCTGCAATCACAAAATAAAAAAACTTAAAATAGCACCTGCATAACATATATTCATAAATCATATCTATTATGGTGATCAATAAATCCATAACATAAACCAATCAATTGACAGCTTATTGAGAAAAACGGACTTATTTGTATTAACTTTGAATAGTAAGAAAAACCTTACAACTGTGTCCACCTTGATGTTGTACAGGCTTTCTTGGGGTCCAGAATAGGTGTTTCCTTTACTCTGACAAGCCTTGCACTCTTACAACCGAGATACATACAGGTATGTAATCTTTCCCACATAAAATCTTAGCTAAAAGGGTCTAAGTTCCAACAACATTTCACTTCCAACAATACTAAAGCTTGAACTCATCCATTGTAACCCTTTGAGGTTGCCCTATGCCTTTTTTTATAGTGAAAGAGAGGAAGTTATAGCTCCAAACAAGAAGGGATAGAATCCTCCTTCAAAGGGATTAGCTCCTTACATCAAGGGGTTAGATCCTTAATGGATGGGATGCATGAACCTGAAAAGAGCAGAATTTCCACCGCATGAATGTTTCTAGAAGCTTCCAAAAATGACTCAAACTGAGCTTCTAGATTTTACTTGTGCCTTTTTTTACCTTTTACAGGGATCCACATTTTTAAAGAAGAAAAAGTGTGGTACGTACTGCAGTTTTCCTTTACAAAAGGTTCAGTACCGCAGGTAAAGCTAAGAGAAAGTGCAGTACAAGTGTTTTAAGGACTTTTATGAGCTTTTCTCTTATTTTCAAGGCTTGATATTAGGAACTAATTTGTTTAGACTTGCAAGGGAGAAATGTATGAGTGATAATGAGCTCATACGGACACAAAAATGTCAAGGTGAAGATTTTTAGTGTAACACGACTCCAGGGATTCCCCATCAGAAATAGTTATGACTGCCACCAAAATTCTTTTTATACTCCAACCTTGGGCCACTGAATCCCCATCATCAGTTTTCAATCACCCCTCTCCATCACGCCTATGTTAAACCCATCACATCTAGGATCTTGATCATCCATATCAGTGACCCCCTCATTTAGTTGCGGCTTCCTTTCTGTTGACATCAACACCTCTTTTCCAAAAATGAAGGGGTACCTAGGATCACCACTCTCCACAAAAAGGGCATCCTCGGGTGGCACTGTGGGAGACATCATTGCCCACAGATGTCATCGATCCTCCTAACATTCGAATACAACACAAGCTTTCATGTCAAGATGGTATCGTACCCTACAACCATTGCACTTTGATTAAATTCGTCGAAAACCCCTACCTTTATAAGCGTATCTTTCAACAATGCTTACACTTGAAGGTCCCAGCCAACACCTATGCATACAATGCACATTTATATGCCATACCATGTTTATGCATGTGGATACCACTTTCCACCTATCATCAAAGAAAAATGCCCTTGAGGGCATCAGCAGTAGTCGTCATAACCCAGCAGATCACTACCATACTAGTGACACAAAAAGAATCTGTATCTGTCAAATAGATTTTTTTAACTGGCCAAAGCATCACGAGCATGGGACATGCCCGCCTCATAGAAAATTTGTATATATTTTTTTGTACCATTACTTGCAGGGATCCCACAAGACATGGTCACTCTTTGACCTGGTGCAGGGTGTCTCCAACTCCGAGCTACACACAGGTCTCTCTCTCTCTCCACACAGTACATAGAAGAGAAACTATAATGTATTTTGGCGATACAGTTCTTCCTAGACCTCACACATTAGGGGGAAATTGTTATCACTGGAAAATTGGACAAGAAAATATGACATTATTTAATGCCAGGAAGAAGGATTTACAGGGCCAAGAGACATTAAAGAATCTGAAGTATTTAAAATTATCTAAGGTCTAAAATCAAATTGTGCACAGAAGGCACCAGTTAAATGCACCTTTGTGTGCATAATTCTTCGATAAGCGTGCCTTTGTGCGGCTTTTCGTCAAAAATCAACGCGATCCTGAGAGTGGCGAAAGTCACTTTCTGGGACCTCAAGGCACACTCCAAGACATTGATCCACACTTGAGGTCGCCTAAGGATAGCCTCCTAAGCCTCCTTAGGACCTCAAGGGAGAACACATTGGAATAAATGTGGCACACAATGGAATCACCCTCCTCTCTTGGGTCACCATCCACAATGTACCAAGAGAGGGAAGGAGGATTTGAATTCTCCTATAAAAGGCTACCAAGAGATGAACCATATGAGAAAACATTGTTATGCTGGCCAGAATTACCCCAAGAAATACCAATAGTGTCTGATCTGGAGTAGAGGTAAAGGGGACTCAGTTGTTGGCCATCCAACAACTCCAGTCCATGATAGTAGGGAGAGGGAGACTTTGCGCCAAGGCAACTCGGAAGTAAAGACATCCTTGTATCAGGACTTGGAGCTCGATAGTTTCAAGGGCCCCTTGGAAAGTGGGTTAAAGTTTCATCCTCATTTCCTACCAACACTCAATAACAGGGGACGTAAGCACCAAAATTTGGATTATTGAAGTTGTTTGACTCTATTTAGAGATTTTTTTTTATTTGTTTTAGTTTTAGTTGAGTTTTTATCTTTGAATATGCATGCTATTTCTCTATCTAGTATGTTTATGTTTTAGCATGCTCCATTAACTTGCTTGACTCCATCTATTTTCTTCCTGTCACCAATAACTTAAGAGGGAAAAACCACCCCTCTTAAGCAAGTGTGATTTGGTACATTCATGTGCCAAACACATTAACAAAGACTCCATGACAAAGAATCCAATGGCAGCTCCATAGTTTCAGAATGTCGAAAGCCATTGTTCCCATCTTAGCTCAAAGGTTTTCTCCTAGAAATTTTTTGGCAATTCATGTTTTTCCTAACCCGGTGCCTTCTACATATGAATGGAAACATCATCTTTTAAGATTTCAAGGAGATGAAGATGAACATCCTGCTAAGTACCTGATTGCATTTCATAAGCTTACGCACTTGTTGGATGTGTTTCATGAAGATGTCCTAATGAAAATATTTGTGTTATCCCTTTATGGAGATGTGCGCAAATGGTTACGGTCCTTACCTGCTGGTACTATTTCTTGTTTAAGGGAATTTCATGGAATGTTTCATCATTGTTGTAAAGGACTATATTCATCTAAGTTGTTTCTTGATAACTGCTACGAAGAATTTGAGTGTTATGTTCAAAACGATAAAGTAGATTATTCTAGTATTGTTATGGAAAACGTTTGTGAAGAGATTGAAAAAGGTATGGATCCAGATTAGATTCATACGGATCCAATTCTACCTAGTACTCAGGATGAAGAATCTGATGAGCATGATGTTCTTCCTTTGGAACGTGATATATTGTTGCCTTTTAGTTCTATTGGTTTAAGTGCCTATAATGTGATTGTTGTCCAAGAAAGTAATCAACATCTTAAAGAAGGTTTTGTTGCCCTTATATGTAATGAAACATATGCAGCTAATGAGATGTTGCAAGGAGGACAAGAGCATCATAGTTTTATTGACATAGCATATTTTAAACAACAACATCTTGGTCTTTTGGATCAGCTAGACATTCCTCATATTTTTCATGATCCGGTTGCTGATTGGATGGATTCATTTTTAGCAAGGGTCTCCAATATAGAACCAGTTGAAATGACACACATGGTTTATAGCAATAAGTACAAGTTTCCAGTTCATTTCTTACTACATATATTATATCCCTTGTGGGTAATTTTAAACAGATGCATGCAAGAGTTTCTCTCTACTGGTCAAATTATTTTGTGGTTGCATTGGAAATAAAGTTATACTTGATTAGGAAAGTTTTCAGCTGATTAGAAGTTGGAGGATGAAGAAGCTCGTCACTCAAGAATTTATTTTCAATTTTAGATTGCAGTTTTATTTCTTTATTTCAGTTGTGTTGAAATAAGTTTCAGAAGATTGAAATCTAGCTTATGGCTCCATTACCCAATGTCTAGGCATGCTGCTCTTTTTTAGTTAATGAACATAATCGTTGGCTGGAGAAATAAGGGTTGGACAAGGCACTAAAACTACAAAATATTCATAGAGGCTCACAAGGAGAGCTCTATCCCCTGTGGAGCCAATGTTAGCATAGTTCTTTGCTAAGTGATAAGTTTCTTTTGTATTAATTTCTAGCTTTTAGAATAGAACCTAAGCCTGAAATCCCATTAAAAAAATCTTTTTTATATCCTTCAAAAAACTCATGTTTCACTTATTAAAGTCCGACCTTTATACCATTGCGGTGTTTTATTCTTGAAAAACCCTTTAAAAACAAACTTCAAATTCTGACCTTTTTTCCTTTGGTTTTAAAAATTCTGAAAAAATGATAAACAAAGGAAAAAAAATCCCTCAACAACCATATCATATATAATATCACAATCGCATTACATTACCGCAATTTTAAACTGTACTCGCAAATGCGATATTATTATATAATATTTGGTAGGACCTGCAACTCTACCACGTCACCTATCACATATTGCATAATCGAAGTTCCACTAGCCTTAACACATTTACTTGCCCGCTTCCAATTTGCGATTGCAATAATGTGTTCACTTGTTCTGCCCAGTTAACCTTTCCACCTTACCGCTTATCACTATCATAATCTTAAAATTACTTTATTACTTGTTTCCCACTCTGAACCCTTATGCGATATATTAGTAGGAACTGCCTCACTACCACATCATATCACAATCGCAGATACTAAATTATTTGTTACCATGTCTTTTTTCCTGCTCCGATACCCAATTTCGATATCCTCTTGTGATTTCCATTTCAATTATGATTCCCCGATTGTGATTGTGATACCCGATGCGATAGCAGTCTTCTATTGTGATATTTCGATTGTGATATATCGCTTCACAAATTTTTTCCCTGATAATGCATTCACTCTACTCCACTAGTATGTGATTGCGATATATGAAAAAGTGGTTTTCTCCTGCTGGCCCCACGACAACGTGTCAGTCTATTATCATTTTCCACCCCCCCTTTCAATACCACAAACCATTTCAACCCCCTCCGAAATCGGTTAAAATCACCCTCCCTTCCCACATTTTTTTACCATTGTTCACTTCATTCCCCTACTACCATGCCTCTTTCTTACCATTATATTCCCATGCACTCCCCTCCACTTTCATCTCGACGCTTGTTGGAACAGGGCTCCCTAAGTTGTGCTTTTGGTACAATTTTGTAATAGTCTGTCTTGCATAGGGGTTTTGGGGCGAGTCAAAGCCCCCAATGTTTTGTAATGGGTTAAAGGGTAAACCTGGGCTCCACAAACCACATTTTGTGAACCATAGGATAGCAAAGGCTACGATGTTATAAATAGATAGATATTTGGGCCTAGTAAGGAGGTAAGAAGTAAGATTGATGCTACGTGTGAACTGTTGACATCTGTTGGGTAGATTTTAGGTAAGGACTCTTGCTAGTTGTGTGCACGGAGATCCTCAGTCCTGTTGTGTGCATACCACGTTGGATGTGTGCATGGGTTGTGTTTTGGGTTGTAACTGGGTTTTGGATGCTAATGAATGCAGAATATATTTGAAGTATCTTTATGGTATCTAGATCGATCGTGTTTATTACTTAAGTGCATCTGTGATATTATTTAAGCTACAAATGTGTCTGTGATCTAACAATTAGCTCTGATTATAATGTTTTGTGATGGTATTTGTTGATGCGCATGCGGATGTGAATGTATTGATTAGATTTGTTATTGATAGTGGCTTGTTATGGTTATGTGCTGATTATATTGTTAAGAGCTTACCAGTAGACTCATTCGATGTGAACCTGATAAGGTGCGAACGTAGATCTAGCTTAATTACCTTTTCTCTCCCAGGGTGCAGAAACCTGGTTCGAGCACCCTCCCATAGTACTTCGAGTGAGACCTTGGCCTGTGAAAGTAGGTCATTGCCGAAAGGGCCAGTAGTATAGGGGTTTGTTGGCAAACCTTAACCTCTGAACTTGGGTCAGGACCCCTCAAGCCAATAAATGGTTCTGTTGTCGGGACCGTGAGCATTTTGAGAGAGAGATCAGGTAATGCCACGAGGCTGTTGGAGACCAGATAAAATAGAACTTGAAGATTGGTTTGAAAGACAGATTTAGGAATTTTCTATAAAGGACAATCGCTGCACGAATCTGATAGCTAAGAAGTGGAAAAATAGATATATTTTTACCTAATTCTATGATATTTTCTTTGTAACATTTGTGCATGAGCTCTAGGAGTGGTTAGCAAGGCTGGTAGAATTTCAAACATGCTGGAAGGATGATCAGGTTACGGAGTGGTCTCCAGAATTGATTCAACAGTTGGAGAAGGCTGACAACACAATTACCCAGACTGTGGATCAGTGGGTGGATAGTGTGTTAGGAGGATTTGTAACATAATTCACAGCCAATCAGTTTGTAGCATACTATGAAGTGGAGTGGAGGCTCTTCAAGGGATTCCGAGGTAATTTCTTACAAACGTTGTCACTGCTAATTAAAATATTATTGTGTGAAAAGGGCATCTTATCCAGCCACATCGAATGAATGACCTCTGATCAGGGTGAGAGTACAACACGAAGTGGTAAGTACTATCGAGTCAACCAATAAGGTGATAGATCCATCTACAACCCATTAAGAGAGTTGGTTGCGCAAGTAGGAAGTAGTCCTCCGGCTACACCACCTTCAAGTCAGCATAAGGGCAAGAACTCACCCACATCTCCGCCACCGCTGGAAGAAGATATGGCTGTGCACATGAAGCTACGCACCTTCAAGGGTGTAGGAGACGAAGACATGGACTGATTTTGGTTCATAGCGGAATCGGTATAGACTGAGCGGAATGTGGCTAGTGATGTTATAATGAGGGTGCAACTATCTCTAGCCTTTGAAGGGAGGGCCTTGGATTGGTTCATGGGGTATGTAGGCCAGCATGTGGATCCATCGATAAAAGAAATTAACGACACTTTAAAACAACAGTTTTAGAAGCCTAGGTCCTACTCTCAAATAGTGGTTGACTTAAAAGACTTTAAACAAGGACCCACTGAGTCGGTATGGGAAGCTGATTAGCGGTTAAAGAAGGTTATCAGAGAGGGGGAATTTCAGTATGATGATAGGCAACACAAGGAGTTGTTTATTTCTATGCTACTACCTCACTTCCGCGGACCTATGGGTCAGCAAGTGATTGAGATGCAAGAGAAATCATTGGAGATTGCTATGACGCTGGAAGCTGTGCCAAGAGACGATGCTCAGTTTAGGGTGCAGCAGATCCAGGGACAGTTGGAGGCAATGTACCTCGAAATCCAGAATCTATGGAAAGAGCAAGGAAAAGAGACTAGCCTAGACATATGGTGCATAAGATGTAGGGTGTCTAGACACACCAAGGATCAATGTCCTCTCTTCGAAGACTACATGCAGGCTGGGGGGCCTAGCCCATTACGTCCTAGAGAGGCTGCAAGACCAAGCGGTCTGACGTTATGGTGCACTAACTACAGCGTAACTGCACTACATGATACCAAACACTGCTCCCATCTTGGTTCTTATGTTCCAGAGTTGAAGCAACAATGGTGTCGGTTCTTCTCATCTGTGGGACATGACGAACATAACTGTTGAACCTATGACTTAACGATAGTCCGAGGAAACCTATACAGGGTACAGGCTGACCCTTCTTCACCACTATCTCCCTCAATCAGAGGAGGCTCCCCGACAAGGGACAAGGGAGGGGGAAGGGGTGGAGGCACATTTAGGGGAAGAGGGAAATTGATTTGTTACAACTGCGGGGAAATAGGACACTTCGCAAGGGACTTTCTGAACCCAGCATGACAATATTTTCGATATTGTAGACAGTTGGATCATGTGATCAAATATTTCCCAATCCTGATAGCAAAGATGTAGGAAAAACAATAGACAGCGACGTAGAATGTGCAGAGGGTTAAGGCAGAACCACGCGATGAGGGGCCAAGTATTAATGTCATAACTCGTAGTGCCATGGCTAGTGGAAGACCTGAGGAGAAAGCTGTAGCTGAACCCCTTATCTACAAAGATGCTATAAACAGGAAATCATGGACCTACAAAAGAAGAAATAAACCTTTATCGCAGCCCGCAAGGACTTTGCCAAGGATGAGGCATCTACCTCCAAGGCTCCAGCAGACCTAAGAGCGGACAACGAAGTTACACCATTCCTACAAGAATGTATTAAGTTGTTGCACAACCAGAAGGCAGTAGAAAATCTTCAAAAACTGATGGACAGTTGCGCGGAAAGAGCTGACCCTCCTACAGAGGTTAGGGATGTTCACAAAATATACAAGCACAAGAAGCAAACTCAGAGGGAAATGTGGTTAACAGCACAGATCAATGACTATGAAATAGATCAGGTCATTTTGGATATAGGATCTAATGCAAACTTCCTACCCAAGAAAACATGGCAGTGGATGGGAGAACCTAAGCTGGAATGGTCCACTATATAGCTCCACATGGCTAACCAATAGAAAATCATACCATTGGGGATAATGCCAAAGATTATGGTAGACATCGCCAGAGTTAAGGTACGCACGAGTTTTGAAGTAATTTAGATTATGGAAGATGCAGACCCTTATCCTGCACTCCTGGGATTGGATTGGGCAATATACATGGGAGGAATTATCAAATTAAAGAAAAGGAGCATGGCTTTTGAGAATGAGGATACGAGAGTAATAGTCCCTCTAGACCCTGCGGAAGAAGAACGGTATACAGAACCAATGCGCGAAGAAGACGACGTGGATTAAATTTATAAACTAACTTACCAAGACGAAGATTTGATTAATCCTACAACCGATGGTGTGCTTTGCTGGGAAAAATATAGTCGATTCCTCTCTGACTTCCATGGGGAGATTGAAAATTGGCAGAATCAGTTACATGACGTATCTGCGCCGCGATGTCTTAAGATCATGAAGAGCTTCCAGTGTATCTCCTCAAAGGTAAGATAACTACCCTACTTTGATGGTTCTGGTATTATTAGAGATTTTTTGCGAACATTCAAAGCTGAGGTCCCAATGGAGCAAAGAATGTGGGCACTTAACCTAGCAATGCACGCAACCGCTACATGGTGGTGGGAAATGCATAAGGGGACATTCCAGGATTGGGAGGAATGTCACAAGATGATGATCCTTTGGTTTGAACCTTTGGTTCACCTACGCGTAAAAAATTTCCTTGGCCCAGGAGACCCGCGCAAGAACTTGTCCACATGGATGGAGGAATGGTGTGAAAGGACTACAGACAAATGGGTCCACCTGTTCATTCATGCCTTGGGGCCAATCCCCACCACATGGTATTTAGATGCAGAGCTACATCAGTGCACCCGCCACTTGGAAACTATGAAGGACAATTTTGTAGGAACGTTCAGGTTGATAGATGGAACTAAGGCACTCGATGAAGCCCTACAAGATATAGATGCCCTAGTATTTGATGAATTGCGCCCTCAAATGGAGTATGGGGCACCAGCCTGGGATACACAGATGCAGGATATTGTTAACTTCCACAATTTGTCAATATAATAATGTGATGAGGACTCGCGAAACATTACTATTCCATAATATGAGGGAGAATGCACAGTCGTTAGACCTCCGTTGTAGACTGTCGATGTGACCAAGCTTCTTAAGCTGAAAGAAGTCAACATTGGGACAGAAGAACAACCTAAGCTGGCTAAAATTGGGGACTATTGGGATGATGACATAGTAGAAAAAGTTGCAGAGCTTCTCACACAGTACCAGGATCTGTTTCGTACGAAATTCTCAGAACTCAAAGGGATTATAGGGGACCTAGGGGTCATGCGCTTCACTTTAAAACCAGATGCGCGCCCTATTAAAAAACTCCCTTATCGCTTGAACCCCAAGTATAAGTAGAAAGTCAGGGAAGAATTTGACAAAATGATAGCCGCAGGTATCATCAAACCAGTAGACCAATCCGATTTTCTAAGCCCTATGGTTGTCTAGGAGAAAAATACCAAAGGATAAATAAGAATATGTGTTTACCTGCGCAAATTGAAGGATGCCTACATTCACGATCCCTTCCCTACGCCATTTTCTGATGAAATTCCTGATAGTGTGGGAGGGCAGGAAGCGTACTCATTCACTGATGGGTTCTCGGGCTACCATCATATTAGGATCACACCTAAAGATCGCAACAAAACTATGTTTGCCACTGAATGGGGATCCTTCCAGTACACCGTCATGTCGTTTCGGCTCAAGAATGCCCCTACCATATTTTTGCGAGTGGTGGTCGTAGTATTCAAGGAACTCATCCAAAAGTTCTTGGAGGTGTATCTTGATGATTGGACAGTATTTTGTTTCGTCAAGAATCACATCTCGAACCTGCGCGTGATGTTAGATGCCTGTGGGAAGCACGAAATTTCCCTGAATATTAAGAAGTGCATATTTTTCATACCCTTTAGGATCTTGTTAAGCCACATAGTCTGTCGATAGGGACTAATGGTGGACCCCACTAAGGTAGCATTTATTATCAATTTGGCAGTCACTACAACTGAGAAACAGCTGCACTCTATTCTCAGACACACAAGCTACTAAAAGAAGTTTATTCAAGGGTACGCATTGATCATGACACCCATGGAAAAACTGCTGAAGAAGGACGTATCATTCTTTTGGGATGACGAGTGTCAGAAGAGCTTTGAGTTACTCAAGGAGAAGATGGTCTCTGCACCTATCCTCATATTTCCTAACTCGGTGAAGGATTTCCATGTACATGTAGATGCTTCAAGGATCACCCTGGGAGTTGTCCTTACTCTTGGGCAGTGAAAGAGGTATGAAATTATTGTGTATTTACTCATTCTTTACCATAAATATACTCCTTTTTTCCTTGGAAAGGTAATTTATCATAGGAATTACAATAGAATTGGAAAGGTTTATATTTAATACAAAAATATGACTAAAGGCTACTTTTTTATTGAAAAGCAGAAATTCGGAGAGTTGAACAGTTGTACCAAAGGCGGGGTTGAGAATAATCTAACTTTTGCTCCATCAGTGTTGAATCATATCCAGCCAAAGGCAAGGAGATATGAATGAATAGCCCAGAAAGGACAGGGAATAGCTCGGCCTCAGTCAACACAAACAGAATGATGACTAAACACAGAGGAGTGAATCCCTCAGGATATTTCGATCCTGAAGGATTGTTGTTCAAACTCATCTTGTTCCTTGATTGGTCCATCGAGATTTGATATATACAGCCACATCCTTTAGTGACAAGGGGACGGATTGTTGTTGAAGTTGGGAATCGGTCGAAAGACTTTACATTTTCTTTATAATGTAATGTTTTAATTAACTCTCATTTTTTAGGGAAACCTTTCTGTAAAACTTTATGTTGGTTTAATACAAGGAACGCATTTTATCTACCTTCTGCAGTTCTGAATTAGCCCAACAGTATTTCACTGGCGCTAAGGGCCCGGCTCTGGTGGAATCACTTCACTGTTTGTATTTTAATCTTTGCTTACTGTTGTGTGGAGTGCGTTTAATGTTTGAATTGGTTTATTTTTTATTGGATCACATACAGAGTCATCTCTATTTCCTTCTTTACAAGAAGCATGATTCGCTATTCGATTATCTTGCTGATACTATAAAGCTTCGCTGACTTGTATCTGATTTGAGTTGTTGTTCCATTAGTTTATAGTTTGTTATAATTGATTTTTGCGTGGTAAGAAGCTGTAGACATAACTGAAGCATAGAAATCTAGTGGCTTGCATATTTCAGAATTGTAATTGATGTTCATTTCATGTTGTTGTTCCATTTCTGTTCATTACTTATTCATATTCTTTGATTAGCAAACAGATGAGTTGTAGTTACATGTTGTTGTTCCTTTTCATATTGTGTTCCTTAAGTTGCTTTCATTGAATCTTCTTTCGTTTCAATTGCTTTAAGATCTCCAACTGTAGAGGATAGAGGCTTTTGCTTCCAAGTCCTTAGATTGGTCATCTTGCATCGATTTCTAAGGGAAAGAGTTACTGCTACTGCATCCCTGATCGATGTTCTACAAGATTGAAGTAGTTTAATCTTTCCATTCATGTCACTATAATTAGGTTTCTTTTCGAGCATTGGTTACTTTTGTTTTTGTTATTTTTTACTACATCTTCACAGCATTGCTCTTAGACAATTGCAGCCTCAGACAGAGTACACTCTTGAAATAAAAAGACGCTCCCGGATTGATGATTAATGTAGGCTAATTAGGTGTTAAAAAGATACCTTTTTATGACCCAACATTTTGGTGTTGTTGCCAGGGAGAGCGTATACCATTTTAAAGGAGTAATGCACAGCTGATTTTCTTCTGCTTGAGAAGAATTGGGTATTAAAGAGGGAAGGTAAGAACCTACGCACTGGGCAAGAAACACACTTTCTCGCAGCCCGCTTCACAGCAGAAGTAGGTAAGCTTCTTTCTTTAGGTGGGAATGAAGGTTTGTTTCTTTGAATGAATAAATCAACTAAGCGAAACAAAATTCCTCCTAAAATTGAAAAACCTAAGGGACCGGTGACCCTTGGGCGCACAACCTTTATTGAAGAAATCCTTAAAAGAACTGAATCTCAGCCATCAATAGGATTTAAAAGAACTACTTCTAGCCAACCTACTAGTTCCCTTCAGGCTACAGAGTCACCATCTGAAGCCTTTGCTGAGATACACAGTCAAACAGAGGGAATTGAGCAATATTCCCAAGAAATTGAGAATCCTTGCATAATTTTCCTTCAAGAAGGGAATGCTAGCAATCTCCGAGAAGGAGAAGGGGAAACATGAGAAATCACAAACTTGAAATCTCCTATTGAAACTACCCAAACAATAAGCAGCCCAGATAACGGAAGTGTTATTCAATTTATTCAGAACCAAGGTCCTGAATCACCTCAAACAGTAGGTCGACAGGAAATACTTATTATCCCAGACAAAGGGAGTGTTGTCAAAGCCATTCCTGCCCCTGCTCATCAACCTAGAAATTCCTTGGAAATCCTAGAGGGATATTGGCATATCTTCAATCAAATGGCCCAAAACCAAAATTAGAATCAGCAACAGACCTTTATGCTGCAATATCCTATAGTAGATACTGCAGTCAATGCACCCATGAAAGCTATTCCTCTTCAACATATTCCCACATTTCACGGCTTAACATCAGAGGACCCAGATGCATTTTTATTTGAGTTTGATGTGCTGTGCAGAGGATACGATTACACCATCGATGCCCAAAAACTAAAACTATTCCCTTCTACATTAAAAGGGGCAGCCCTATGATGTTTTATGGGATTAGGTGGGGGTGTCATAACTGATTGGGATCATATGAAGGCTACATTTTTAAAGAAGTATCAAGATTATTGCAGGTCTCGGGAATTAAAAGATGAGATATTCCAAATGATAGCAAAACCAAATGAGACTTTGGAAGAGTATGTGGAACGGTTTCAATATAATCTTCAGAGATCCCCTTATGCATCTTTACCCTTAACTAATAATGTTTTTAAAACCACATTAATTAGGGGAATGAAAGATCAATGGGTTGAAACATTGAATATTATGGGAAAAGGTGATATATATCAGGAAATTTATCCTAACATCATTGATTTGTGTATCAAGAGTTCGAGGGGAAATACAAGGTTGAAATTAGTAGAACGTGATATAATCACAAGGGAAAATAAGACCTCTAATGAAGGTGTGAGTCGTGCAGAGATTGGAAATATGCTAGAATACTTTAAGACATACATACTTGGGACTCTAACAACACAGTTCGATATTATGCAAGCCAAACAGAAACAGGAAAAAGCAGAGCAGAACTTGGAAATATTATGTCCCAGATGTAGAAATAAGCACAGCCACAAAGAATGTCCGTTGGATGTGATTAAAGTCTGCGCCATTTGCATGAAAGATCACCCTACAGAAGTATGTCCTTCGCTTCCTGGCCTAAAAGCAGTTTATAAGGAGGCAGAAGAGGAATCAGAAGTGGTATGTCTGCTTAATCAGCGCTGAAAATGGTAGCCATGACCATCAGTTATGCCAAATGATCCATTTTCTTTTCAACCTCCTCAATATAATGCTCAAAAATATAGTGGGATGTGGCAGAATCAACCATCTTTCCCTAATTGGTCACAACAACCATTTCATCCCACATCTTGGCCAAATCAAACAAATCAAAATAATTGGCGTAGCTTTCCTTTCTACCCACCTTTCTGGCCTACACAATGGTCCCCCTCTACTTCCTAGAGTTAGGCCTGGCAGTCAAACTGGAAAAAACCAACAAATCAGCCAGCTGGATCAATTCCTCTCTCTCAACCTACATTTCTAGCTCCTTATACAAACCCCCAGACCAATTTAAGACCACAACTCCCAGCCTAACCCAAACCAAACCCAAAAAATAGGCCAGGTTAGTCTGTTCAAATAATGGAACCCCTAGAAGTGGAAACTGAACTGAGGGAGTGTAATGATCTTCAATTAAGGTCTAGGCACATAGTCGAAACAGAGAGAAACAATGATGTCCACATTAAAGATCCATTACCTATAGAACAAATAGTAAAAAGTGAGAAGGAAGTTCAACAACAAAATCAACAACGAAATCAACAACAAGTAATAACTTCCTCTCCACCATTCCCAGAATGATTAATTATACCTCGCCCATTAGAATAAAATAATTTTCATCTTCTGGGAGAATTAAAAAATTTGTGTATAAAAATCCCTCTCCTCCAAGCTATTCAAGATATTCCTATATATGCAAAAACTATTAAGGAATTATGCATAAAGAAGCCAAAGAGGAGAACAAAAACCAATCCTACTGTCCAAATAGTCGGTACCTTATCTAATTTATTATCAGGAATGGAAACACCCATCAAATATGAAGACCTAGGAAATCCTATAGTAACAGTGCAGATCAATGGCCAATCATTTCCAAATGCCTTAGTTGATTTGGGGGCAGCAATTAACATTTTAACAACCACCACCTGTCAAAAACTTGGCATTACATCACTGGAACCAACAACAACCTTGTTGGAATTGGCTGACTGATCAGTAGTCAAACCAGAAGGTATACTACAAGATGTAATGGTATCTACAGATTCCTGGGAATACCCTGCTGACTTCCTGGTTATCAATCCAAAGAATCGACTAGATGGACATCCATTAATTCTAGGTAGACCTCGGTTGGCAACTGCCGATGCTTATATTGGATGCCGACAAGGCAACATGACAATTACAAGGGGAAATTTTGTCAATAATCTAGCCTATATCCCCCAGCCCAGCCAATTCTATCAATAATAAAAACAAGAAAACCACCTGCATCATATCTTATGGAGAATATGAGATCACCTCTAACCATAGAAAATGCTCTTGATTTTAAAGATCAAATAGAGGATGATATCATTAATAATTTTATTAATAAGTCACAAACCAAATCTCATTTGCAATGTCACATGATCAAAGCAACATTCGATAATAAAGAAGAAGAAGATCCTTTCAAAGATATTCCTGATCAAACAATACCTACTACTTCTATGAGCAATAGCAAGGTTGTAGAAATTGAGCCGAGAAAAACTTTAAATATTAATAAAAATCTCACTGCTGAACAAGAAGAGAAATTGTTCCAATTATTACGAAAATACAAAGCATCCTTTGCATGGGATTACCTCGATATGAAAGGAATTGATCCTCAATTGTGTACTCACCACATTTACATTGAAAAAGATGCAAGATCCATTCACCAACCTCAGAGGAGATTAAATCCTCACCTTAAATATATTGTGAAAGATGAATTACAAAAACTATTGGATGTTAATTTCATCTACCCAATATCTGATAGCAACTGGGTCTCCCCATTAGTGGTAGTACCAAAAAAGAACGGAAAGTGGAGGATATGTGTAGATTACCGTGAACTTAATAAGGCAACACAGAAAGACCAATTTCCCCTTCCTTTCATTGACCAGGTATTAGAAACATTGGCAGGGAAGAAATTCTTCTCTTTCCTCGATGGCTTCAGTGGGTACAACCAAATCCAGATTGCCCCTGAAGATCAGGACAAAACTACTTTTACCTGTCCATGGGGGACATTTGCCTACCGATTCCTACCTTTTGGCCTATGCAATGCTCTTGCTACATTCCAAAGGGGAATTCTCAGCATTTTTGTAGACTTAATAAATGAAGGCCTTGAAGTATATATGGATGATTTCACACCCTATGGGGATGACTTTGAGCCTGCATTGGAAAACTTAGAAAAATTATTGCAAAGATGTATTGACACTAGGCTTTGCTTAAGCAATGAAAAGTGTCTTATGATGATGACTGAAGGAGTTATCTTAGGGAATTATATTTCAGCAGCTGGAATTCAAGTAGACCTGGCTAAAATTCAAATACTCTTGTTAATTCCTACACCTACTACACAAACGGAGGTACGTAGCTTTCTTGGATTTTCTGGTTACTATAGAATATTCATAGAACATTATTCTCAAATAGCTACACCTTTATATGCACTGACTGGGAATGTTGATTTCATTTGGACAGATAAATGTGACAATTCCTTTAATGATCTGAAGAAGCTAGTTTCAACAGCCCCAGTGCTGAGGGACCCAAATTGGAATTTGTCGTTCCAAATTTCATCTGATGCCTCAGACATAGCAATTGGAGTAGTACTTGGGTAGGAGGAAGACAAGAAGCCATATGCAATCTACTATATTAGCAAAAATATATCCCCTGCTGAGTTAAATTATACTGTGACTGAGAAATAATTTTTAGCTGTAGTTCATGCTATAAACAAATTTAGGCATTACATAACTGGGTATCCTGTAGTACTATATACTGATCACTCTACCGTTAAATTTTTAGCAAATAAACCTGTTACAAATGGAAGAGTGACAAGATGGTTGATTTTACTGCAATAATTCAACATCACAATCACAGATCGACTTGAAAAAGAGAACCCTGTAGCTAACTTTCTGTCAATAATGCCAAAGCCAACAGATATAGAAGCAGTAGAAGACCACTTTCAAGATGAACATCTCTTCGCTGTTACTATCAGAACATCGTGGTATGCTAATATAGCGAACTATTTGGCAATAGGTAAATTACCTAAACATTTGTCCCTTAATGAACGTAAGAAAATAATACACCGTAGTACCTGCTTCTCCTGGATTGGAGGCCACCTATTTCATACAGGTGCAGATATGCAAATAAGAAGATGCGTTAGGGAGGATGAGGTATTTTACATCTTGAAATCATGCCATGATGGACAGTGTGGCAGACATTTTGCAGATCGTAGAACTACCCATAAAGTTTTACGAACAGGCTATTATTGGCCTACTATCTTTAAAGATGCTAAAAAATTCATGCAGGCCTATGATAGCTGCCAAAGGGCAGGTCACCCTGGGCAGTCTGATGAAATGCCTCTGAACCCTCAACTAGTGATCGCATTGTTTGAACATTGGGCTCTTGACTTTGTTAATCCTATTAGCCCCCCATCAAACCAAAAACATATATCCTAGTTGCAACTGAGTATGTCATCAAATGGGTTGAGGCAGAAGCTCTTTCAAAAGCTACAGAGGACTCTGTAATACAATTTATTTTCCAAATCTTTGTGCGCTATGGCCTCCCAAGAGACATAATCACAGATGGAGGACCACAGTTTGTAGGTAAAAAATTAGTTGAAACATTGCATAACTACCACGTTCAACACAAGATTACAACTCCATATCACCCACAGGCCAATGGCCAAGTAGAGAGCATGAAAAAAGTAATCGAATCTATATTAACAAAAACAGTTGCCTCTCATAGACGAGATTTGGCCTACAAATTTCCAGAAGCATTGTGGGCATATCGAACAACGTGGAGACCTACCACAGGATATTCACCATACCAATTGGTATTTGGAAAGGAACCAATCTTTCCTATAGAATTCGAAATTCAAACATTATGAACAGCTCAAAAGGTGGGTCTAAATTTAAATGAAGCCCAGGCTAAAAGACTGCAACAAATTAATGAGCTAGATGAAATTAGGCTCTCTGCTCTTCAACACACAACATTAATTCAACAACATAGAGCCAAATGGCATGACGCCCATATCAAAGAAAAGATCTTCCATGAAGGAGACTGGGCACTCCTATATGATTCCAGGTTTCAGGATTTCCCAGGAAAACTCCAGACACGATTGCTTGGACCCTATGAAATACAAAAAGTGCATGATAATGGCACTGTTACATTAGTTACCATTGACGGATCTGGACATTCCTTTAAGGTAAATGGTCATCGAGTACGATTGTGTCATAAACCTCTTACCTGGGAATCCTTTTACCAACAGTTACGGGAAGATTCTACCATGGAAATTCTTGCTGAAGGGGAGAACTCCTCCTCGACATCAGTTTGATAAATCATCTCTTTTTTTAATTTTTGTACATAAAGCATTTTTTTTGTTTTTCGATTGTTGTTTCATGGAATTTGTTTTTTAACATTCTATTAATATTACCGCTTTATTTCTTCATTGTTTGTTTCATGAAATTCAGTTTCTTCAAAAAATAAAAAGAGAAAAAATTATGTTTATTCCATTTGTTTTGTTGTTCCTTTCTAAAGGAACAACGCTGCTGCTATTCCTTTCGAAAGGAACAACAGTTTCATAGAGCGCTTTTGTTGTTCCTTTCCAAAGGAACAGCACTTCTGCAGAGTATTTTTTTTGTTCCTTTTGAAAGGAACAACAGTTCCGCAATTTGTTTTTGTTGTTCTTTTTTTTTTAAAAGGAACATCACTTTTCTTGTGGATTGTTTTAAGCCAGCATTTTTAACTTTTTGATTACTTTTTTGAAGGGAAATATATCATTTATATACAATCATACAAAATAAAGCTTATTGTAATCAACAAATCAAAAGAAATCGTCATTTTTTTTAAGAAAATTGTCTAGTAATGATAAGAAAAAAAAAGGAAAAAGGGGCATGATCAATAACATAACTTTTCCATTGAATTAATCTGATCGATTATTTTTTATCATGATTGGTTGTTTCCTACATGCTATAATTTTCTTTGATTTTTATCTATGGAATAAAAATAAGGGCATATTTTTTTCTATTGATATGTTCAGACTTCTTCCACCATCCCTACTCTTAAGGAGGGTTGAGCCATGTCTTATGAATAACTGAGGAAAAGTGCTGTGTGAAAAAGAAAAGAAGAAAAAATATTTATATATGTCATTAATAATGATTTTGCAGATGGAGGATAGGGGTCTCACCAAGAGCTAGCCTACCGTGATCATAGGGAAGGTAGTGAAGTGGCATTCCCATTATGGCCACCAAACCAGGGAAATGGTCCAATAGATAATTGAAAAAAATCAAGAAGTCCTTGGAACAGGAGGTCTCATCACGAGCCAGCCTGCCCACCTTTCACTTCTTCTCGGTGAATGGCATTATGGTTTATTTGGTCACCAAGCCAGCAAAATGGCCTCCGTCATGATATTCAATAAAAAAAAAGGGCACTTCCTCACCATACATAAAGGACAATGGTTCCGTGGGTAAGAAAGCAACTCTGTCAAGGTTATGGACACCTGTGGGCAGCATAGCTTTGCTAATGGTATTGGAGTCACATTTATACACATCAATAGTTATATTTAACCCTTTTCCTATATCTTTATTTAAATGTCAAATGAAATATGAATCCCTTACTTTTCCCTCTAAACCTATTATACATTAAAATCATTACAAATCGATCATATTAGTTCAAAATGGTAAATAATCCAATTGTATTTATGTTTATTTTATGTTGTCCCTTCTCCTCGTATTTGAATCATTACAAAATGATTTTCTATTTATCATATGCATTGATTTCAGTAATTGTTGTAATTTTATTGAATGTATCATAATTACGCCTTCTTTTTACTGTTGTACTTCTGTTGAGCCACACATGCTCCTCTCAATTGATGGTCGAGGGCAACCTTTCATTCATTCGAGGGGCGCGGATGTCTGCATACAAAGCAAACTCCAAGATTCCCTAACCTGTATACGGACTAAAATCACTGCATTTTAGGAAATAACAAATTTTAAACGAACTGTGTTGTTCCATTGTGATTACTGTGTGTTGAGAAATTAACAGAACGCAGAAATGGGAGGATGGACAATTAGCAGTGAACTGCAAGTATTGATCGTCTCTGATGTTGCACGAGCAATTTTAGAAAGACTGGGGTGGATTACATATTTCTTGAGAATGCAGCAACCCCATGAAGCTGTGGCCACCAAATTTTTATTGAACCTACAGGAAGGATTCTCCATGGTCAGAGTAAGGCAAATAGCTGTATCCGACAAGATAATTGTAGAAGTGTCTGGCATTCCTGCGCAAGGGACTATTTGGACTCAGAAGAAGATTAGGATTCGGGAAGCCATGAAAATTTTTCAAGACGATGGAAAGACGTTAGTTATCAAAGGTAAAGGAGTCCAGCCAGCGTCATTAGGAGAACCATGGACAGAGTTGGCCAAGATTGTGTAGCCTTACATAACGTGCGACAAAAGAAAGGACGTGGTAAGACCTCGCCACCTTAAGCTACTAGCTGTATTAAAATAGAAATGCACCATTGATTTGCCTGCATTTTTAAATTCTTTGTTGCATGATACTACTCGTGGTATAAGAAAATCCCAGCATGCAGATATGGTGGTCAGCCACCATTGTCTAATTCGTTTAATAGTGAGTCATAGCCTCGCCCAGAAATAGTCCAGCTGGGAAGAATTAATATTTTCCATTGACGGAGGGTTAGCTCTACCTGCTCCAAAACTGAAGAGGATGGTCGGCTCAATTTCTAAGCCTTTTACTCATAGACAGTCCCTCCGGTTGAAATGAAATAGAAGGATGGTGGAAGGACTTCCGAGTAGTAGCAGCCAGCCCCTGGAAATGCACAGCTCAGAGGAGGAACAACCTCCACAATTGGAGAGAGTAAGCCCTCGCACTGACGAGGAAGAGAAATTATAGGGAGTAAGCCCTCGTACTGATGAAGAAAAAGAATTGGAAGGAGAAATTTTCTACTCAGAAGAAGAAGAAATAAGTCATCATACCGGTAGTGAAAAACAATCCAGTGCAGAAGAAGGAGATAATAAGGAAGAAGGAATCGAAGGAAATTCTGAAGAAGAAGAAGTTGAGGGAGAAATTCAGTATTCAGACGAAGAGGAAGGAAGTTATCACACATGTGAGGAGGCTGAGGACAATCATAGCAGTAATCAGGATGAAACAGAGCTGGCCGAAAATGTTATCGTAAGCCCTTTACAGGAAGACCAATTGGCCCATATTTTGGCCAATATGAGTGATTATGCATGGCCTCACAGCCCCTTGGATCTCAATATTGATATTAATCAACTACCAGAATACTCTACTATTGATAAAGAAACAGTTGGAGAAAAACTGAATGAAACAACAAACCCTAGAGAAGCTAGGGTTGCTTCTCCTGAGAGGTGTGAACAAGAGAAAGAAGACACTGAAGTAGGAAGCCCCCAGCAGACTGCAGAATTAACTGAGAATGTGATTCTTGGAGAATTGAGCCAAGGGTGTATGAATGTAGAAGAATATCCTCAAGGAGAAGAACAAGAAGAGAATTTTACTAAAGGCATGGCTGATATCGGTCACAATTCTGTTGAGAAAACAGGTTCAGATAAAGGAACAGATGTTCCATTAAGAAAAAGGAGGAAAATAACTGAGATTGAGAAGCTTCGCAGGGAACGAATAAAACTTCATAAACTAGTAGAACTACTCACGCAAACCATTAGGGTTCTGAGAATGAAACAGATGCCTAAGAAAGCCCCTAAGAGAAGGAGCATTGCCATCAAAATAAGCTCGAAAAAGAGAAGAGTGACCGCTGATAGGAACCCCCAAGTTACAGAAGAAACCATACCTGAGCCTAATTATGAGGATGCGGAGCAACAAACAGCTGTTCCAACACAAGTTGTTCCAGAGGAACCAGTTTTGAGTGAAAATATGCAATCTAGCAGTCAACACACTTTCAGTGAGCCGACACTGGTCAGACTTCAAGAAGAATTGACACAGGCCCGAATAGAGAGGCAAAGACTGGAGGAAGATACTGTCCCAAGAAAAATATATCAAGAATTGCAACAACAAATGAGAACTATTTATGAAGCAGAAGTTGAAGCTCATGAAAAACGACAAAAAGCAGAGGTAAAGGCTGATAAGGTAATGAACCAACTAAAACTATCCTACACTCAAATGGACACTCTCTGCTCCTTGTATACTGATGTCTTAGCCTGTAGATGCCCTGCCAAAAAATATGCTTTGTTTTTACTAGAAAGATATTTACAATTAAAGATCAAGGCAGTTAGGGCAGGGAAATCCATAGAGCTAAAAACAATAGATGACTTGATATCATGCTGCAAACTTTATGGGATCAAAGTACAATGCCTGTTATGTGAATTTTACTTGCATAATCTAATACTTGAAAATGATTGTGAATCAAACCCTAGCCCTTTTATTGGAGATGTTCAGTTTCAGGCATTCATTTCCTTTGTTTTAAATAAATTAAAATGGCTTAAAGCTTATAACGCCTTTCAAAGGTAGGAAAATGGATTAGATCTATGGGTCAAAAGTGAACCTCAGGACCCACTTCAATTTTGGGCTAGACAGAAAAGTTTGATGACAAAGGAAGGTGTTACCCAAACTCTAGGGCCTGTCCACAAATCAATCATTTTGAATGGAACAGATTATTTTTCATCCATTAGGAACCAAGCTTATATAGCAGCCAAGGTTCGATGGAGAACCTCAAATCAGAATGTGCAAAATAGGGAACCATTTAATTATAGAAACTTTGGGCTAGCTGCAGACCATTTCATTTCCTATAGCCATCTTGTTTTAAAAGAAGGACCATATTTGTTAGGATGTAGGTTCCGCAGCCCTATTGCATGGTACCCTGCTTCGGACTACAAAGCTATTTATGAACTTCTTAAAGGACAAACAGAACATGTTTTTGAGGAATTAGCTGCACTACATGGTTTTAGGCCTGTGGATGACAAACCTTATTCGTCTTATTCTTTGACTGCTCTCCATGTGAACTATAGTTTTCATGAGGGCATGAAAAAGATTAAGTAGGGGGTATGTTGGGCAGTGAAAGAGGTATGAAATTATTGTGTATTTACTCATTCTTTACTATAAATATATTCTTGTTTGCCTTGGAAAGGTAATTTATCATAGGAATTACAATAGAATTGGAAAGGTTTATATTTAATACGAAAAGATGACTAAATGCTACTTTTTTATTGACAAACAGAAATTCGGAGAGGTGAACAACTGCACCAAAGGCGGGGTTGAGAATAATATAATTTCTGCTCCATCAGAGTTGAATCATATCCAGCCAAAGACAAGGAGATCTGAGCGAATAGCCCAGAAAGGACAGGGAACAGCTTGGCCTCAGTCAGCACAAACAGAATGATGACTAAACACAGAGAAGCGAATCCCTCAGGATATTTCGATCCTGAGGGATTGCTGTTCAAAATCATCTTGTTCCTTTATTGGTCCATCGAGATTTGATATATACAGCGACATCCTTTAGTGACAAGGGGACGGATTGTTGTTGAAGTTGGGAATCGGTCGAAGACTTTACATTTTCTATGTAATGTAATGTTTTAATTAACTCTCTGTTTTGAGGGAAACCTTTCTGTAAAAATTTATGTTGGTTTAATACAAGGAACACATTTTATCTACCTTCTGCAATTCTGAACTAGCCCAGCAGTATTTCACTGGCGCTAAGGGCCCGGCTCTGGTGGAATCAATTCGATGTTTGTATTTTAATATTTTCTTACTGTCGTGTGGAGTGCGTTTAATGTTTGAATTGGTTTATTGTTGATTGGATCAGATACAGAGTCATCGCTATTTCCTTCTTTACAAGAAGCACGATTCGTTGTTCGATTATCTTGCTGTTACTATAAAGCTTCGCTGACTTGTATCTGATTTGAGTTGTTGTTCCATTAGTTTATAATTTGTTATAATTGATTGTTGCGTGGTAAGAAGCTGTCGATATAACTGAAGCATAGAAATCTAGTGGCTTGCATATGTTAGAATTGTAATTGTTGTTCATTTCACGTTGTTGTTCCATTTCTGTTCATTACTTATTCATAGTCTTTCATTAGCAAACAGATGAGTTGTAGTTACATGCTTTTGTTCCTTTTCAGATTGTGTTCCTTTTAAGTTGCTTTCATTGAATATGCTTTCGTTTCAATTGCTTTAGATCTCCAACTGTAGAGGATAGAGGTTTTTGCTTCCAAGTCCCCAAATTGGTCATCTTGCATCGATTTCTAAGGGAAAGAGTTACTGCTACTGCATCCCTGATCGATGTTCTGCAAGATTGAAGTAGTTTAATATTTCCATTCATGTCATTATAATTATGTTTCTTTTCAAGCATTGGTTACTTTTGTTTTTGTTATTTTGTACTACATCTTCACAGCATTGCTCTTAGACAATTGCAGCCTCAGACAGAGTACACTCTTGAAATAAAAAGACGCTCCCGGATTGATGCTTAATGTAGGCTAATTAGGTGTTCAAAAGATACCTATTTATGACCCAACACTTACACAGCCTGGGGAAGGAGACATTGACCATCCAGTTGCATTTTCTAGTAGAAATCTAGTGCAGAGTGAAAATACTCCACTAATGAGTGCAAGGGTTTGGCCATGGTATACACTCTGCATAAATACCGACATTATTTGTTAGGACGGCACTTCAAGATGTTTACAAATCACTCAACTTTGAAGTACCTAGTGAATAAGCCTATGTTGGGGGAAAATATTTGCCAGTGGCTGCTGCTGTTCCAAGAATATGACTTTGAGATCATCATAAATCCGAGGAAACTAAATTCTAGGCCAAACCACTTATCCAGAATCGAAAGTGGTGAAGAACAGACCAACCTAGAGGAAGGAATGCTCGATGTGCAGTTGTTTGCTATTAAGGTTGTTGATGCGCACTTCACCAACATCATTCATTTCTTGAATACATGGATGGCGTCTGTAGAATATTCAGTACAACAGAAGAAAGAGTTGGTAACCCACGCAATGGACTTTACCATCATAGCAGGCCACTTGTACAAGCTGGGGCCTAATGAGGTGCTGCGAAGATACATGTTGGAGCATGAAAGAAACGCCATCATAGCAGAATCCCACGGGGGCATAGCAGGAGGTCACTACGTATGGAAAGAAATGGCACAAAATATCTTGAGAGCTGGGCTATGGTGGCCCACTCTACATAGTGACTGTCATGACTATTGCAAAGCCTACGACACATGCTAGAGGACATGAAGACCATCGTGCAGAGACGAAATATCCCTGCAACCACAGATGGCACTGCAAGCATTTGAAAAATGGGCCATAAAATTCGTTGGGCCCATCAACCCACCAGGGAGGAAGACAGGTGCATGCTACATCATCACTGCAACTTATTATGTAACCAGATGGGCCGAAGTGCAAGTTGTGAAGGATTGTAATGCAGATACCATTGCGTGCTTTACTTTTGAACATATTCTAACTAGGTTAGGCTATCCAAAAATCTTGATGAGCGATAGAGGTATGCATTTTGAAAATGAAATGATACAGGCCTTGACTAAATAATTTCAGATCCACCACGCGAAAAGTACCCCTTATCACCCACAGGAAAATGCAACTGTAGAAGCTTTTAATAAAATCTTGGAGCAATCACTGACCAAGGTTTGTAATGTTGATCGAAGCGATTAGGACGTGCACATCCCATCGGGCCTTTGGGCATATAGAACCACATGCAATAATTTGACTGGGAAAACACCATTTTGAATGGTTTATGGAAAGGAGGCCATTATGCCCATGGAGTATATTTTTCCTAGCATGCGCATCATAGCCTTTACAAACATGGTGGAGCCTGATATCATTAGGGGAATTTTGAGGTAAAAAATGGGCCTCCTAAGAAAATTGTACAGCCAAAATAAACTTTATAAGAACCAATAGGATTCAAGATGATGATGTCAACCATGGGGGATGATTAACCATTTTTGGAGTAAAAAAGTACAAGGAATAAAAAATAATAAAATAATAAAACTACTTTTTCAACTCGTATTTTCAACTTATCTCCCTAAGTTTTTACTCAAATTTTGAGTGGGAGCACTGGTTGGATGAAAAATTTAATTTCTCATCCAAGGAGTACCCATGTTGCATACTTTCAATGGACCCTCCTACATGAAAAATGAGAAATACATGAAAAAACGTGATTGAAATCACATTTTTCATGTATTTCTCATTTTTCGTGTATTAGGCTCCATCAAAAGTATGCAACATGGGTACTCCTTGGATGAGGAATTAAATTATGCATCCAACGAGTGTTTCTGATCAAAATTTGAGTAAATAATTAGGGAGATAAGTTGAAAATACGAGTTGAAAAAATAGTTTTATTATTTTATTATTATTTATTCTTTTTTTCCCTCTAAAATTTGATGATGTAATCTAACATTATTTTATTATTTCCACTATTATTTTATAATTTCCTTATGAGGCCCATTTTAGACCTCAAAATTCCCCTAATGTCATGGAGGAGCATTTAGCGTAGATCGTGGCCTTGGAGGAAGACCGATTCATTGTTAACTTTCATTAGCAAGTTTAGAAGGCTCAGGAAAAATCATGGCATGACAGACATATTTGGAAAAAGATCTTTTCACAGGGAAAATTGTTCTTGCTCTATGATAGCCAATTTGTGAAGCACCCAGAGAAGTTATGTCAACAATGGCTAGGCCCCTATATGGTAAAGGAAATCACTGATGGGGGAGCTATTCGGTTAGCTACACTGAATGGTGATATGATACTAGGATATGTCAACGGTAGCTAGCTCAAACCATATCGGATCAAATTACTATATGGTCGGAGCAGTTGTATGAGGCAAAATACGTGCAGGCAAGAGGAAAAATGCAGGCAAGCCTGTTATATGGGCAGGGGTCGATCACAGGTATGGAAGCCTGGGGTGGTGTGCTGGGAGCGTAGGGGTCAATCGCAGGTCTGGAAGCCTAAGGAGGTGCACTGGGAGCGCAAGGGTACTACACAGCTGCAAAAACTAGCCATTGGAATAGTAAAACTCGGTAAAAAGAAAATTTTACCATTGAGAGGAGCGGGAAGTCAGTAATTAATGAGGCGATTTCCGAAGATTTTTTACCGTTTTCTTGATGGTAAGTTTCAGATAAACCTCACCCAACCATTGGTCACTACCCAAGGCTATAAATGTAGGAGGGGAGCTCAAAAGAGTGTTCCATGCATTTCGAACAACTGGTACCTTTCAGTTTCTTGTAGCTATTGTACTATGTTCATGTCTGGGCACGCTACCCCGTCTAATAGTAGCAATCCTAAGTTCATCTTCCAAGAAAGAATGATTGTGTCTAATCCTACTGAATCCTCACAGACAGTGGCCTCAACAGAGAAAGAATCCGATGAAGTATTGGAAGTCACCCCTGAAGTTGAGGAGGTTGTGTCCAGACCAAGCAAGGGGAAGTAGGTGGAGAAAAAGAAAGGTAAGTGGAAAGGCCAGGAGCAAGGGCAGGGGAACCCTATGAAATGGGCTGGGGTGAAGCCATGTACCTCCCCTCGAAATGTGAATTCCCCATGAACGGTGCCCCAGGCATGATTGCTTAACGCATTAAAGAGACCTCTGTCTACTCAGGAAGAGGCCTGGATCACTGAACCAATAAACTGGCTATCGCCCTATGTTTAGCCTCCCAGGCCCTTGGTGCAAATGCCCAAGAACCTCAATGGTATCTGTGCCTATCTGCAGATGCCTCTGATTCTGGGCAAGGTCCTCATAATTGGTGAATCCTTTGGAAAGATCCATTTGATAAATTTGACGATCATGACCTGGCCAACCTAGAGGCCTTCCCTGAATTGGCACTGAAATTATATCTCGAGAGGGTATTGGAATATGACATGCTAAAGGTCATTCCCATGCCGTGGGAAAGTGGGTTGGCTAGTTCTAGGTTATTAAATATAATGCGGATGCCTCACTTTAGCCACTACAATATCACCGACCAAATTGTGAGACAACTGCTAGCTCTGGTCCATGACAGTTGCTCGTGGATCTAGGACCGCATTCCCATTGATGCAGCACTCATTCACTGTATCACTAGTCTTCTTATGAAGGGGCAGAATCCCATGGAGTGCATTGGTAAGAAATATGAGAAATAGATATCCGATAAGGTGCACAACGACTACCACGTTGAACGGAATACCAGGGGGTTCATGATCAGCACTATTAGCAACCTTGGTGCGTGCATGGGAATTTTTTTGTTAGCATGCAAGATGATGCGCAAATGCCAGGTTGCCATGGTCCCTGCATACGTAATTCAATTGGTTGGCCGTTGTGAAAAAGTGGTCTACTTCAACTAGTTCCATTTCCTGTGTAATGAATTTCTGGAAAACGTGCACGAGGCCCAGGCTCATGGGAGGGAATTCTTCTACTCCTGGTTGATGCTCCTCATCACGTTGGTCGCCTGGGAAGCCATGGAAGACTTGGTCCTTTTGAAACTTGAGCCAAATATGTGCGAAGGGGCGGGGTATGCAAATCTGTGGGATTCAAAGGATGCGTGGTGCATTAAGGATAATAAGGTCTTCTGGGTCCTCTTTGAGAGTGGTCTCATAGCAGTAATCCAATCTCAGCTGTGCTTGTCACCAGAAATCTATGACAAGTAGAAGTGCATCGCAACATTCCAAGTTATGATGCAAAATGTGCAGATCCGGGGACGAAAGGATCTGGCATGGGTATCACTGCCATACATGGTCACTGAGGAGGATATTGACTAACTCATTTCCACTTGGCCGCCACAATCGAGACTGGGCTTCAAATCAGGTATGCAAGACACTGCAGGTACAAGCACTACCTCGAAAAACAACCAGCCTGATACCACCAATGAGACAGAAAATCTTGTTAAGGATGCTGAGAAGGGTGTAGAGCAGAACTTGTAGCAGGATATCGACACAGAATATTTGGATGCACAGGGTGGTGACTCCCTGCATGGGACGAAACAGTCCGCCAACCCCCTCAAGGGCCAGCATAAGAAACGACGAGATACGATGTCGGGTCGAGAGACTGAAGTTACTCTGACAGAGGAGGACTTGGAGTAGATCGCAGACGCATTCACCCTTGACTTAGAAGATAAATGGATGGCTTTAGAAGAGCAACAGAAGGCCATAGTCGCTATGCTCTAGACTGATCACCGATCTCTACAGCTCAAAACCGACACCTTGCAGATAAGCATGATTCAGAAAAGGCCACCCTTAGCAACCAGTAGTGAGATGATCATCACAACTGAAATCCTCCTCTGCCCCCTGCCAGGCGTAGCATACATCTTGAGCCCCCCTACCTTAGGTACACAAGTCCATGCTTACACAGAGGTGCAATTGGGTTTAGCCCAGCTTCCGCATGAACCACTTCAAGTCCTCCACACATCCATCTTCGAACAGATCCAGCATAGAGATGGCTAAGTGCATCAGTATCTTAGTACAACTAAGTAGATGATCATATAGAAAACCGCCGAGGAATCCTAGGCACAGGCTGCATGCACCCTCTCTGCCACGTAGCAGAGCGAGTTGGAACACCTAATCAGTAGGCTATGCGTAGATGTAACTAAGGATATCCCGGCTTCTACTACCACCCAGGCCAAGATTAAGGGGCTTGTTGCAACACTAAGGGCTTCTAGGACCAAAATTCAGACTGTCAAAACAGACATGGAACAACAGATTGCTGCCTTATAGGATAAATTGCAGCCAGAAACTCCACTTGAATTCAGAGCCCAACAAGTCGCTCTGGTCACAGAGGCCACCAATACTATTACAGCCCAGATTTCTCAAGGTGCAAAGTTTTTGGAGACAGCTATGCAATTGTGGTCTAAAGTGCAACGTGACCCTCTCCTGCATGATTTTAATCAAGAGTTGTGCCAAAAGGAGGAAGAGTTTGAACAACTTGAAGCCACCATGTCCACTTTGATTCCAGCTAAACGCTTGGCACAATTGCGTACCATCCACACACTCAGGGATGACATTGAAGAGCTCCACCACAAAAATAAGGTTCTCAGCGACCACCTCAAGCCTTGGGCTGATGACCCTCAAGCTATCTTGGGAAGTGGATGTTGCGGTCAAACAACTGAACCAAACATTGGAAAGTGTCACGGCTGCTATTGAAGGTCCAACTTCATAGAATTTGGTGGATATTTCATAGAATGTTGCTACGCATAGCGAAGGAGTGCTGCCCCCTCTGGTTGACGTGATGAGGCAGCTTCAAGCGAAGATGCAAACCCCATGGCTGCAGTGACTCGGGATGAGTGACAAGATTTTGTTGGGGAAATTTTGGAACAAGGCTCCCCAAGCTACATTTTTGGTACAGTTTTGTAATATTTGGTCTTGTGTAGGGGTTTTGGGGCGAGTAAAAGCCCCCAATGTTTTGTAATGGGTTAAAGGGTAAACCTAGGGTCCGCAAACCACAGTTTTCGAACCATAGGATAGCAAAGGCTACGATGTTATAAATAGATAGATAATTAGATCTATTAAGGAGGTAAGAAGTAAGATTAATGTTACGTGTGAACTATTGGGATATGTTGGGTAGATTTTGGGTAAGGACTCCTACTAGCTTTGTGTACAGATATCCTCAGTCGTGTTGTGTGCAGACCCCGTTGTCTGTGTGTACGGGTTATGTTTTCGGTTGTATCTCAGTTTTGGATGCTAATGAATGCAGAATATATTTGAAGTATCTTTATGGTATCTAGTTTGATCATGTTTATTACTGAAGTGCATCTGTGATATTATTTAAGCTGCGAATTTTTCTGTGATCTAAGAATTAGTTGCGGTTATAATGTTCTGTGACAGTATTTGCTGATGTGCACGCAGATGCAAATTTATTGATTAGATCTGTTAGTGATAGTGGCTTGTTATGGTTATGTGCTAATTATACTGCTAAGAGCTTACGAGTAGACTCATTATGTGCGAACCTGATAAGATGCGAATGCAGATCTGCCTTAATTACCTTCTCTCTCCCAAGGTGTGGAAACCTGGTTCCAACACCCTCCCCTACTACTTCGGATGAGACCTTGGCCTACGAAAGTAGGTCATTGCCAAAAGGGTCAGTAGTATAGGGGTTTTTTGGAAAACCTTAACCTTCGAACCCGGGTCAAGACCCCTCAAGCCAACAATGCATAACCAAAAAATAATTAGTACATTCAACGACTATCCGAGGTAACCATTCAAGCTTATATCAGACCCATGCCCACCACCACCACCATCAATATCATCAAAGCATAGGGAATGTTGGATGTTCCAGATCTTCCATATATCAACAATTTTTGGAGGTTTTTTTTAATAAAAATACATGGTTATTTAAGAACGAGAAACGTGAAGAAACAAATTAGTAGAAAAAGGAGTAGCATGTCAGCGTACTCAATAGTTCAGCTCAGATCTCTTCTCTTCTTTCTTCTACACCTGTTATTTTAGTTGGATTTTGATGGTATGAGGTTTTAATGCATTATGAGACATATGTAATGTGAGGAGTAATGTTTCCTTCTTTTTAGAAATGTGGAGTTAGTGCCTCTCTTACTATATATACAATTTGTATATACCATTTCAAGGCTGGTAGGTTGTTCTACATATTGTATACTATGTTGTACATTTTTGAACATATAATATATCCAGTGGCACTCTTGAGAACTCACAAAATTTGTGGTGTGTGTATTTTTTTCCCTTCTTTTTTTACATACTTTATCTTTCTTTCCGGATTTATCATAAAAGTTATATCTTATGTTTTTTTTAGTCTTGTGAACCTTCAAGACATATGGATTTTTTTTTGTAAGTCTTGTTCCAAGCTTTCCTGATTCAATATGAATTAAAGATTGTTCATAAGCATTCCTTGAGGTGGAATTAAATCTTGTTTCATGTTTTTATGTCTTTTGATCTAGCATGCATATTAATATGTTTTTGTTAACCTTGATTCATCAAGCATTCTTGATTCATGAGGTCATGTTAATCAGAAGAATTCGTTGTAATGGGATTCTTAAAATGTAGAGTGAGATTCTTGTAAGTCTTTTAAAAGCATTCTTTCACTATACATTTTAGATCTGGAATTTTTGTTACCCTTTCTTCTTAGCAGTGGTCTTCTGTTTTACATATCCACTTTTTTTCTTCCATTATTCTAACCATCATGCTATAAACTCAAACTTTCTATCACATCATGCACCAGTGCCCTCATATGTGTGAGAGATTCTTATCTTCCCAAAATCCATTTCAATGTGTATGAGTTTCAACCACTTTCCAAAAAAATCAAATCAAATTATAAGAAAATACCTTGAGCTTAAGATGTGTCTTGTCAAGAATTTGTCACAATCCAAGTGCTGATTCTAGTGCTAATAACTTGCATAACTACTCCATCCACACCAAGAACCTTTAAGGAAAGCAAGAATCCTTGAATAACCTTCCAATGGTTTAATGGGTTAGAAGCGGATATTGTGTCCGGAGGAAGCATTACATAAAAGGGGAAGTTTTACACAACCAAAACAAGGAGGATGAGTTAGAGTCAATCTCCATCCAAGGAGAAAATCCTTAACCATATTCTCAAAATCCACATTTGTATGACTTATAATAGCTAGTCATTTTAACTGTTACAATAATTTTATGTTGAAAAGCATGGTTTACAAAAAAAATCCAAGGAAACCCAAATGGGTAAAGGAAAAATCATTTCAAGATTTTCTCTCTAAATGTAGCTTCAAAAAAATAATCACAACAATTCTCAAGTACCATGAAACTTATGAGATCCATTAAATGTTTATTATCATAATCGACATATTTTTTTTTCTGTAAAACTATCCATATACATAATAAAATCCCTAGAAATATTGCAAACCATTTTGTACCCATATCACACAAAAGAGATTATAGAGCCATTAAAATTTATATATTCGCATTTTTAATGTGATATTGGAAGCCAGAAAATCGTAAAAATGTGGCAAAGTGTAAAACATAATGCATTTATTTACCATGATGAAAAAAAAATAATAAATTTGACAAGTCACTATATTTTTTCATTTTCAAAGTTAGGATCACTATGCAAAATCCCTTGTAGAATTGCAAACTTTCAACCAAGGTTGAGAACCTACATATGGATTCCTACATACATAAAAAGGCATTTAAGTTCCTTTGGGTCTATGTTTTTTTACATTATACATACACATAGGATCAATCATGCTACATTGATGTATGTCTCTCTTCCAATAGTATGGAAAGCAGGTGGATTTATATAGTACTTAGCATGACTGAGTAGGTTTTAATTGTCTCATAGATAAAACAATGAATAGTGGAATATTGTCATAATCATTTTAACCATGTTAAATTAGTAGTTATTCCTACTTTGCAATAGATGGGTAGAAAAGTACAACTAGTTTTATAAGAATATTGATATTGGTGAAATTGCGGGGATAACAGTAGTGAATATGTTCCTCCCAAGGTGAATATGTTATACTGTCAAGGGGGGTCATAATAACTAGTTTTCCAACACAACGAACAAGTGATTTTGTTATGACTTTTTAGCATTGTCTAAATATTATAAACACGTTTTCCTTTGTTTAATACCTAATGACCAAAGTGCAATATGGTCAGTTAATCCAATGGATATAAACAAGAATGGTGACTCAATTGATCACTATTTTCTTACTCTAAATTTACCTCACATGCAGACTCATAAAACATAAATGTTGTGAATAAGCATGGATAATGGGTGTAATTATTTTCCCTGTGATAAAATTGGCTACTACACATTAAAATTTATGTTTGATGCACTCGATTCTATTCATGTCATATGATTTCTTTGATAGTCTCTCTCTTATACCAGGAAATCTCATAAATACAATGTTCAACTATAAAAACTAGATTTTAAGAACCTACCATTCATGATAAGTTTTCCAAGTTTTTCAATATGTTAATGGGGTTCTGTACACCATGTAAGTCTCAAATAATTAAAAAAAAAAAAAAAAAACATAAAGAGAGATATCATTTATTGGATGGAGAAACTTACCTTTTTCATTGGCATCCTAGACTTCATAACTTTCTCCTCTGCAATGGAACTTCGAGAAGGGTCCCCATCGCTTGCTAGAGTGATTATAGACATTTTCATCTGCAAGGACCTCTTTCTTAAATGTGGTAATATTGGGTTCCTAAAAAAACAAACCAATTTATCTGAATCCTTATCCATAATTGGTGCTTGGGTCTTCAATCCAACCACCAACCAGGAAGACCTTGGCACTAGTACAAATGCTTCATTGTGTTACCAATAATTTGAATCAATCCGCTCCCCTCCACTTTGTGAGGGGAAATGTAAAAAACATCCTGGAACATTGGAAGAAGTACCTCCAAATGCCCCGACTTATATGAGGGAGGAACACATAACCAACATTTTGAATTCTGATAATAAAACCCATAAAGCTCCCACAATTTGGAAACCCTGCCTCTATTAAACAATATATAAATTCTTCAAAATAAAAAATTCAATCTAAAATGATCCAATGATGCTCTTATCAAAGAAACTTTTCATCACAGATGCCACAACATAAATGAAATCATCACAACCCAAAAAATAGTGTACAAGCCCTACAAAGGCATCAAAATATAAAATGATTATAATGAATCTCAATGAAATGTATTTCAAATTCCCTTTGCCCGTCAAATGAAAATTTTATGACATTTTTGCATTTTTTATGCCTTTCATTTTACATTCTACACAAATTTGTGGGTGTTGACATATTCTTATCTGTAAACTCTCTTTTGACCACTCTTGCATCTCAACTTTCATTAATCTCCCTCTAAAAGTGCCTTGTTTATTCTTGAGTTCGCATATGCGTTTCGAGATAACATACAACCATACCTTTAAGATAATACAAAATGGATCCTTTTTAGAGGGTAATTATTTCACTCTCTTTTCTCATATACATGCAAAAATTAAATAAGTAAAATTCTAAATTCAATTCCAACCACGCAACAAAGTTCAATTCTAACAAAAATGAAATAATTTACTAAGTTGCAATAGAAAAAGGGAAAATGAGGTTGCTTCTTGTGATTTATCCTTATAATTCATTAATTAAATGACAATATCACATATGAGAACCTAACTACATATGTTGTATTTTACAAGTTGGATTTAACTAACAGACAACTGTCATGGATATCCTTAATGCAAACATAAAATAATTAATTATATTAAATATATGGATTTTTTACCACAATTGTATTCCCAAAATAGTCGGATAATGTCTATGTTAGGCTTTGGAACATATCATAAAACATTTGAAGTGGTGTATGACCTTCAAATAGGGAAGATTGTTAATTGCTAGAGACAAACAATATTTATACATGTTTCCCAATCATTCTGTGAAAAATATAGTCTAGATCACTATTAGCCACTGTAAGAACACAATATGGAAGAGATATAGACATGACTTCATCCCTAGATTTACTGTACCATTAAACCGTAAGAAGTCTGAAATTCCAGGCCTTCTCCTTGGATCATTTTCACTAAAGCCAAATATGCACACCAGCCATATTTTTTTGGAACATGTCTATGAACAATGCCCCAAAATAATTGCATAACTAATCCATCCACACCAATAAAATTGAAGTAAAGTAAGCTCGCTTTAATCGCCTTGCAATGGTTAAATGTGAGAGAAACGTATATTGTGTCCGGAGGAAGCATTACATAAAAGGCGTAGTTTTGAAAAACCAAAACAAGGAGGATGAGTTAGATTCAATCTCCATCCAATGGTAAAATCCTTAACAATTTTCAAAGTTCACATTCGTATGACTTATAACTGACTTATAATTGTTCGTAATTTTAACTGTTACAATCATTTCATGATGAAAAACATGGTTTACAAACAAATTCCAAGAAAACCAAAATGAGTAAAGAAAAAAAACATTTCAAGATTGTCTCTATAAATGTAAGTTCAATAAAATAATCACAAAAATTCTCAAGTACCAAGAAAATTATAAGATCCATTATCATAATCCACATAAGAAAAATTCTATAAAATTATCCATCTACATAAAAAAATCCCTATAAATATCATAAACCATTTTGTACCCATATCACATAGAGGAGATTCTAGAATCATTAAAATTATAAATTCTCATTTTGAATGAGATATTGGAATTCAAAAAATCGTAAAAATGTGGCAAAGCGTAAAACATAATTCATTTATTTACCACGATGCAACCAAAATGATAAATTTGACAAGTCTCTATTTCTTTTCATTTCAAAGTCAGGATCACTATGTGAAATCCCTTGCAGAATCACAAGCTTTCAGCCAAGGTTGAGAACCTATATATGGATTCCTACATACATAAAAAGGCATCCAAGTTTTTGTGTGTCTATGTTTTTTTACACTGTACATACACATAGGACCAATGGCGCTACATTGATGTATGCCATTCTTCCAATAGTATGGAAAATGAGTGGAGTTATATAGTATTTAGTGTGACCAAGTAGGTTTTAATCATATCATAGATAAAACAATAAATAGTGGATTATTGTCATAATCATTTTAAGCATGTTAAAATAGTATTTATTCCTAATTTGCAAGAGATGGGTAGAAGAGTACAATTTGTTTTATAAGCATCTTGATATTGGGGAAATTGCAGTGTTAGTAGTATTGAATATGTTCCTCCCAAGGTGAATATGTTATGCTGTCAAGGGGGATCACAATAATTTTATCTCCAACACAAGTAGTTAGTGATTTTGCTATGACTTTTTACCAGTATCTGACTCTTATAAAATATTTTTCCTATGTTCAATATCTAATGACCAAAGTGAAATATGGTCGGTTAATCCAATGGATATCAATAAGAATGGTGACTCAATTGATCATTTTGAGCTTACTCTAAATTTATCTCATAGGTAGACTCATAAAACGTAAACGTTGTGAATAAGCATGGATAACGAGAGTAACTCTTTGCCCCATGATCGAATTTTCTACTGCACATTAAAATTTATGTTTGATGCACCTAATTCTATTCATAGAATAGGATCTCCTTTGATAGTCTCTCTCTTATACCATGATATAACATAAATAAATCATTCAACTACAGTAACTAGATTTTAAGAACTCACCATTCATGACCAGATTTCCAACTTTATCAATATGTTAATGGGGTCTTGTAGACCATGTAGGTCTCTAGGAATGTTAAAAATTAAAAACACAAACATAAAGAGAGAAAAATTTTTGAATGGAGAAACTTACCCTTTGTATTGGCATCCTGGATTTCAGAACTTTCTCCTCTGCAACAAAACTTCAAGAATTAGGGGATTTTTGAGGTCTCAAATGGGTCTCATAAGGAAATTATAAAGTAATAGTGGAAATAATAAAATAATATTTGACTACATCATCAAATTTTAGAGGGGAAAAAGAAAAAACTACTTTTTCAACTCATATTTTCAACTTATCTCCCAAATTGTTTACTCAAATTTCGAGCGGGAGTGCTCGTTGGATGAAAAAATTAATTCCTCATTCAAATATTACCCATTTTGCATACTTTCAATGGGTCCTACTACATGAAAAATAATAAATACATGAAAAATGTGGTTTCAATCAGGTTTTTTTATGTATTTATCATATTTTGTGTAGGAGGGTCCATCGAAAGTATGCGACATGGGTACTCATTAGATGAGAATTAAATTTTGCATCCAATGAGTACTCTCGCTTGAAATTTGAGTAAAAAAATTAGGATATAAGTTGAAAATACGAGTTGAAAAAGTAGTTTTATTATTTTATTATTTTTTAATACTTTTACCCTTTTACATAAAAAATGGTGAATTATCCTGCATGGTTGACATCATAATCTTGAATCCTATTGGTTCTTATAAATTTTATTGTTGTTGTAGATTTTTCTTAGGAGGCCCATTTTAGACCTCAAAATTCCCCTAATGAAGGCTCCCTATAGCTTTCTAGAGTGATTACAAACCTCTACATATGTAGGGACCTCTTTCTTAAATGTGGTAATATTGGGTCCGTAAAACGACAAACCAAATTATCTAAATCCCTATCCATAACCGATGTTGGGTCTTAAATCCAACCACCAATGAGGAAGACCTTGGAATTAGTACATATGCTTCACGATATCACCAATAATTGGAATTAATTTGCTCCCATCCACATTATGAAGGGAAATGTAGGTAACAACCTGGAAGACTAGAAGAAGTACCCCAAAATGAACCAACTGCTATGAGGGAGGAACACAACCAAAATTTTGAATTCTAATAATCAAAAACACAAATATCCCACAATTTGGAAACTTTTCCTTCCTTAAACAGTCTAAAAATTATTCAAAATAACCAATTCAAGTTGAAATGCTCCAACGATGCTCTTATAAAAGAAAATTTTGATCACATATTCCACAACATAAATGAAATCGGCACAACCCAAAAAAGTTGTAGAAGCCCTACAAAAGCGTCAGAATATAAAATTCCTATAATGATAATACTTATTTAAAATTAGTATGTAAATGATAATTTTCTTTAATGCAGGTAGGTGTCAAGCGAAGTGGAGAAAACAAACAACCAATGTAACCAAACATGAAATTGAGTCATTGTGCCAATTTCTTAGGAGAGAACTCCAACTAGTGAAATCAAATGCCAAAATATGAGATGATATGGAAAAATGAGACTAGCGATACAAGCGTTGCTCTGAGGAGAGGAATGATAACCTGAATTTACATAAGTGTCATCATGTGAGAACAGGGTCATAAAGTGAGAAATTACACTGTACGTGAACATGGTCAAAACTGAAAAAGGAAACCTGAAGAAAATTTACATGAAGTTTCCCCATATTTTAAAAGAAAATATGAGGGTGGTGTGGCTACAACACGATGTAAAGCTCTTTTCTTAATTAATGTCATTATGAGAATCAAAGTTTGTGGTAATGAAATGATTAAATTCATGTACTGTGCTACCAAATTTCTAAAACTAGCTCATAAATTGTCGCGATATGAGATCATTAAAAAGACAGTGTATTTGGTAGATTAGTTGTGTAGCCAAGTAAGGAATAAAAGAGTATTGAAAATTGATGGTGTAACTTTAGAAAATTTAGAAGACTTGTGAAGGTTACCACTTTTTATTTTTGGATGCATGTTGGTTAAGCTTATTGCCCTGAAAATTCTATCATGACAAATTCGAGGTACTAGGATAGTAGGTAGTCAGAGGATGGAGCATTTAAATCACATTAATTTTGAACTATGGTATGTATTGGTTTGGATTCCTAACCCTAATCAAACATGTATTATAGTTATTGATGATTTAGCTTTTAAATTAAAAGTCAAAATGATAGGTTGGAGATGTATAACACACGTCCAAACTTACATTGAAAAATTTTCAGCCACCATCAAATACGTCTTACAACCCAAATTATGTACTACAACATGTCAAATTTTAGGGTTGGGCAGGAGTAAACAGGAAGATAAAATTTTAACACATGTAATACAGTAAAATGTAGATGGTTGGAGTACTAAGGATGATATAATTTGTAACGCATGCAACACAACATAATACAAAGTATAGGAAGCAGTTTTGGTTCAATAAATGATTTCGGTAATAAGCGTTAGTCCTAACACATGTAATACAGTACAAAGTAGATGGTTGGAGTACTAAGGATGATATAAGTCATAACACATGCACATACAAAAAAATACAAAGTATAGGAAGAAATTCCAGTTGAAAAACTTAAACTCCACGTTGTGTTACCCCTTGCCCTCACCCACTTAACAATGGAAGCCTGCAATGTGTTGGGCTATGAAATTCCCAAAAAAACTCACGTTTTGGTGAATCTTTGGGAAATCAAAAGGAATCCAAAATCATGGGAGGATTTCGAAAGGTTTGTTCCTTAGAGATTCATGAATGGTCACTCTCTCGATGAAAAATATTGTAACTTTGAGTGGATTTCATTTGGAGCAGGGAGGAGAGCATGCCTAGGAGAGCAGATGGGAATACTTCTTATTGATTTTCCATTGGCATAGTTATTACACTATTTTGACTGGAGACTTACCGATAAGTTTAATGGAAATGAACTGGATATGTATCAAAGGTTTTTAATCATAGTACGTGGACCACATGATTTTTCTCTTGTTCGAACTCCTCACCTTATGGTTGTACTATAATTTGTATGGCTTACCGGGCCTCAAATTTTAAATCCCCTATGGCCATCAAATGAAATTTTGATGACGTTTTTTCATTTTTTGTTCCTTTAATTTTATGTTCTACACAAAATTGTGAATGTTGACGTATTCTTATCTGAAAACTCTCTTTCGACTACTCTTGCATCTTAAATTTCATTAATCTCCCTCTATAAGTCCTTAATTTATTCTTTATTTCGCATATGTGTTTCGAGACAGCATATAACCATAATTTTCAGGGAATTCAGAAGGGATCCTTTTCAAAAGGGAATTATTTCGCTCTCTTTTCTCATATATACAGAAATTAAATAAGTTCAATTATAAGTTCAATTCCAACCTTGAAATAAAGTTCGATTCTAACAAAAATGAAATAATTTACTAAGTTGCAATAGAAAAAGAAAAAATGAGGTTTCTTCTCGTGCTTTCTCCTTCTAATTCACTAAGTAAATGACAATAACACATATGAGGACCTAACTACAGATGTTGTATTTTACAATTTTGATTTAACTAACAAACAAATGTCATGGATATCCTCAATGCAAATAGAAAATAATTAGTTACATTAAAAATATCAATCGCTTACCACAATTGTATTCCCAAAATAGTTGGAGAATGTTGATGTGAGGCTTTGTAACATATCATAAAAAATTTGAAGTGGTGTTCAACCTTCAAATAGGGAAGATTTTCAATAGCTAGAGACAAACAATATTTGTACCTGTTTCCCAATTGTTTTGTGAAAAATATAGTCTGGATCACTATTAGCCATTGTAAGAAGACAAGATGGATGAGGTATAGACAAGCCTTCATCACTAGATTTACTACCATTCAAGCATATTGAAGTTTGAAATTTCAAGCCTTCTGCTTGGCTCATTTTTGCCAAATCCAAATATGCAGACCAGTCTTATTTTGTTGGAACATCTCTCTCAACAACTCCCCAAAATATCCTCATAACTACTCCATCCACACCAATAACCTTTAAGGCAAGTAATTCTTCTTGAATCACCTTGCAATGGTTTAATGTGAGAGAAGTGGATATTGTGTTCGAAGGAAGCATTACATAAAAGGGGAAGTTTTTCACAACCAAAACAAGGAGGATGAGTTAGAGTAAATCGCCATCCAATGGGAAATTACTTAGCAATATTGTCAAATTCCACATTTGTATGACTTACAACTAACTTATAAAAACCAGCCATTTTATCTATCACAAGAATTTCATGTTGACAGGCATGGTTTACAAAAAAAATCTAATAAATACCAAATGGGTAAAGGAAAAAGCATTTCAATATTCTCTCTAAATGTAACTTCAACAAAATAATCACAACAATTCTCAAGTACCATGAAATTTATGAGATCCATTACATGTTTATTAGCATAATCCACATAAAAAATTTATGTAAATTATCCATCTACATTAAAAACTCCCTAGAAATATCGCAAACCATTTTCTACCCATATCATAGAGAAGAGATTCTAAATCCATTAAACTGTGTATATTTGCATTTTGAAAGAGATATTGGAAGTCAAAAAATCATAAAAATGTGGCAAAGCATAAAACACAATGCATTTATTTACCATGATGCAAAAAAAATTATAAATTTGAAAAGTCTCCATATATTTTCATTTTCCAAGTCAAGATCACTATGCAAAATCCCTTGCAAAATAAGCTTTCATCCATTGTTGAGAACCTCTATATGGATTCCTACATACATAAAAAGGCATCCAAGTTTTTTTGGGTCTGTTTTTGTTTACACTTTACATACATGTAGGATCAATGGTGCTACACTGATGTGTGTGTCTCCTCGAATAGTATGGAAATCAAGTGGAGTTATATAGTACTTAGTATGGATGAGTATGTTTTAATCATCTCATAGATAAAACAACGAATAGTGGAATATTGTCATAAACATTTTAATCATGTTAAATTAGTGGATATTCCTAATTTGTAAGAGATGGTTAGAAAAGTACAATTGGTTTTATAAGCATCTTGAGATTGGGGCAATTGCGGTGATATAAGTAGTGAATATGTTCCTCCCAAGGTGAATATGTTATACTGTCAAGGGGGATCACAATAACTTTCCATTCTAGCGCAAGTAGCTAGTGATTTTGCTATGATTTTTTACCATTGTCTGAATATTATAAAATGTTTTTACTTTGTTCAATACCTAGTTGTGGCCAAAGTGCAATATGGTCAATTGATCATTTTTTTCTCACTATAAATTTATCTCACAGGTAGAATCATAAAATGTAAATGCTATGAATAAGCATGGATAATGGGTGTAATTCCTTTCCCCGTGATCAAATTGGCTACTGGATATTAAAATTTATGTTTGATGCACCTGAGTCTATTCGTGTAATAGGATCTCCTTTGATAGTCTCTCTCTTATAACAGGAAATATCATCAATACATTTTTCAACTACAATAACTAGATTTTAAGAACCCACCATTCATGGTCATATTTCCAAGTTTTTCAATATGTTACTAGGGTCCTTTAGACCATGTAGATCTTAATGAATGTTAACAAGTAAAAATAAAAGCATAAAGAGAGAGAGCATTTATTGGATGGAGAAACTTACACTTTCCATCGGTGTCCTGGATTTGAAAACTTCCTCCTTTGCAACGGAACTTTGAGAAGCATCCCCATGGCTTGCTATTGTGATTAAAGACATCTGCATATGCAGGAACCTCTTACATAAATGTGCTAATACTGGGTTCCTAAAAGGATAGACCATTTTTTATAAATCCTTATCCATAATTGGTTCTTGTGTCTTAAATACAACCACCAAGTAGGAAGACCTTGGAACTAGTACAGAAGCTTCATGGTGTCACCAATAATTTGAATCAATCCACTCCCCTTCACTTTGCGAGGGTAAATGTAAAAATCATGGAAGTCTACAATAATTTCCCCCGAATGTCCCAACCGCTATGAGGGAGGAACACATAACCAACATTTTGAATTTTGATAATCAAACCCACAAATCTCCCACAATTTGGAAACCCTTCCTCTCTTAAAAATTCTAAAAATTATTTAAAATAAAAAATTCAAGCTGAAATGCTCCAACGATGCTCTTATCAAAGAAAACTTTGATCAAATATTCCACAACATAAATGAAATCTGCACAACCCAAAAAATACCGTAGAAGCCTTGCAAAGGCATCAAAATTTAAAATCCCTATAACGAATCCAAATGAAATGTACCCATGTATTTCTCTGGCTTTAAAAAACTAGTAGTAATCCCAAACATGAGATAAAATGGAACCACAATAGTCTACATACCCTACAAATTCCAAATCTGTGTATGCATTTTATAGAAAAGATGAACACAAGCTCCCTCCCTTTTGCAATGATAAAAATAATCCATATTTTTCGTTTATCCATTGACTAGATCTTATCCTCTTCTTCACCATTATTTTTTCACCCAACAGAGGTGAAGTGGTGACTCCTAGAGTTCCCATTCTCAAATTATTTCCATGTGATATTGTGAAACTAGGGATTCAAGATCATGTAAGAGTGAACATAGGAGGGTCGCGCTTGGAGCTTGATCGTGGCCTCAAAAGAAATGGAATTTGTGATATAGTTTTCTTTCCTTTAATTTCATCATCAGAATCAAAGTTGTTGGTAATGGAATTGATTAAAATCACGTATTGTGCTATCAAAATTCTAAAACTATCTCATAAATTATCGCGATATGAGATCATTAAAAATACAATGGATTTGGTAGATTAGATGCGTAGCCAGGTAAGAAATGAAAGAGTGGTGAAAATTGATGGTGTAAATTTCAAAAAATTGGAATACCTGTGAAGGTTACCACTTTTGATTTTTGGAGGCATGTCGGTCAGGCTTATTTCCCTGAAATTTATGTCATGACAAATTGTAGGTATTAGACTAGTAGTCAGTCGGAGGATGGAGCATTTAAATTTAATTTTGAATTGTGGTATGTATGAGTCTGAATTCCCTGTTAGTGTCAGTCTATACAACCTATCCCCAATGATCAAATGGTCTCTTATCATGTTTTTTTAGAGTCTTATAGTCAATTTTTTGTCATTTCATTAGGTCTTCAAGTAAAAATTTGGTCAATGGGTAGTAGGTCTAGGACTATTTCCACTCCTTTCAAAATTTTACATGTTGGTCCTTGTCATCACTCAGATGAGTGTACCATCATAAAAAATTCATCATTATCATTCTGGTCATCATCATCATGATTTCATTCAGTTCAGTGTCTCCATTAGGTCATTAGGGTTTCAAGGTCACCAAATATGCCAACCATGCATAAAATATGGAAATTGGAGTAGTGGTAATAGGTAATTTTTTTCAATAAAGTTTTATTTCAAATGTAATTCATGTTTTTGTATGTACTAACTTCATCATGTTCCAAAGGCTACATACAAAGTGTCAAATTTATGAGTTTCAATAACAAAGTGAAAGGACATGTAGCGGGCCATCGCGCTACCATGAAGAAAAGTAACCAATAAAAGCTATAAAAGGCCAAAACAAGCTCATTTTTTCATTCAACTCATCCAAGAAGAGATCTCATCCATAAACAAGTGCAAATCCATCGATTTCAAGCCAAAAACACTCAAAATTTGGTGTTGAAGTAGCCACGCTCCGCTTTATGCCCTCCACGCTACCCTTTCTTCACAAGTCTGTGTTTTCACTCCTGGAGGCACAAAACCAACTTCTGAAGATTCTGAAGGTTGTTAATTTATTTAGAATTGGGCAACAAGTAATTATCACCTCAAAAAACCCCTCCTTGCAGCTCAATTTCATAATTTTAGTGCGAAAACCCTCCATTGACCTTTATGTTGTGTTTTTGTAGCTAGACAATATTTTCAAAGTTTGTAAGGAAAATACAATCTCCCCTAGGCTTTTTTGCCTTCCTCACACTTTAAAACATCCCCCAAAACCTTCACATACCTTCATTCCCCACTCCTAAGTCCCAAACCCTAAACCCTAGCTCAATTCTGCCATTTTGAGCAGTTTTCCTAACTAGGGCTGTGTTTTAATTTCCTAGCCCAATTCCCTCACTCATTTCACTCCATTTCACTCCCTAAAGTTCCCTAAGACCCCTTCCCATCTCCCTATATTTTTCCTACACACATCTCCCATCCCTAACCCACTCATTCTATCCCTTTTCCCCTTCCCATGTTTTTTCATACTAGGGTTTTACCGCTTGCAATCAACCAAATGGAGGAGATAAAATCATATAACAAAGGAGGTTAGGTGATAAAACATGAACCCCTAAACACCCTTAAAATTATTTCTACACCACTTTCCAAGCATATTTTTCAATCATTAGGGTATCTTCCTTTTTGTCAGCTAGTTGAGAAGGTCAAATACAATGCCACATTGACCAAGTTGTTTGCCACTCAATTCAAAAGGGAAAAAAGTAAAAATTGCGGGAGATGATTTCACTATATCAACTGATATAGTAGTTGAGGGAACATACATGCATAATCATGGTGAAAAATGGTTTAAGAACCAAGACCCAGCCCTTCATAACTATCAACCCTATCTCAGAAGACATCACAAAAAACACATGAAGAAGATCTTTCCTGTTGGGCACGTCCTTGAGAAGTACACACCACTAATGAAGATCATCATGAAGTACTTCACCTATGAGGGAAATTTTTCTAGACTGTATGGGTATCATGTCAAACTTCTTATGAATTTCACAAGGTTAAAGCCACTCAATTTTCCCAATTACCTCTACAAAAGTTTGGAAAAGATGGAAGAAAAGGTCCAACATAAGGAGAGTAGTCTTGAAAGCAATCTATTCCACCATGCCCTGATCAAGATATATTTTTTACACCATCTTGAGCATAAGAACTTTTCTTGGGTTACCTTCATGCAGGAACATGTCTTTTTATTTTCTAGTAGCCAACCAGTAGCCCTAGTTCTCTATCAGCACCATCAGCACCTTATAGACATGTAGAGGTTGGCTCACCTAGCACCATTTCAGTGAGGAGGAAGATTGAGGTCACTAAGACCTATCACAGAGGCATAAGTCTTGTGTTCTCTCCTTAGATTGAGGAAGGGTACAATCCAACATCGACAGATAAGGGATTACATTCACAGCAGGATACATCTATGCATGATGAGCATCATGATTTTGACTTAGTTGACTTGGAAGCTAGTGAAGAACATGAAAACCTAGAGAGGGACATAAAATACAAGGATGAATAGATAAAATAGCTCCAAGAAAACTTGTCAAGGGCTAATTTCATCGTTTCTTTCCAAGAGCAAGAAAACAATCAACTGAAGGAAAAACAATTGTCTTTGGAGAAAATTCAGTTTGAGGTTAATATGCATGATGTAAAGGGAAAAGCAGTGATTGAAACTGAAGAGTCATATAATCATGAAAATCATGTGACAAGGAAGATACCAAGGACCATGGGTCTCAGAAGAGCATTGCATAAGTAAAAAGAGAAAAGTTCACTAGATGAGGAGTTGAGTTTTGAAGAAAGGATAACAAATGAAATTAATGAAAACGGGGAGTTTTGGATTGAGAAGGTCAACATTCATTTGGAGAAGCTCCTTGAAAATTCAAACAAGGAAAAAAAATACATAAACACATCGCTGACCACTACTATGCAAGAAATCAAATTTGTAATGTCAAAGTCAAACAATTGCAACCCAAGTTGAAGCAAACCCTAAAAAGTCAAAATGAGAAGGATAACTTAGATATTATTGTTGATGCCTCCATAGTGGCATAAGATACATCATGAGGCACCTTTGGACCAATTTTGAAGATATTTGGGGCAATATTTGTTTTTTCTAACATTTTGGTCAAAATTAGAAAATTGAAAAACTAGTCATACTGGAAAAAGTGTAGCGTGGGCCACACTACGCTTTTGTTGGGGGAATCCATTGGAGGAAAAATTGACATTTTTGGATTCCTATTGACAAGTACAATTATTTGAGTCAATGGTTCGGCCACATCAGCCACTTATGGGGGGTCAAAATGCTCAAAAAACATGTTAAAAATAACCTTTCAACCATGTTTTTGAAGCCTTCGCTACGCTTTCTGAGTAGTCTTGGGAGATTGAATATTTGGAGTGCTAAGATCCACCTTTTTTAGTGCTTGATGAACCTATCATGTAGCAGACATCCATATATTTCCAATGGTACCTTTAGATCTTGATTTGGACACCTGGAAGGTCTCCAAAAGTCAATTTTGTTGAGCCTGCTACGCTTTATTCCAACTTGCTATGATTTCTCCTGATTTCTCTATGCTTTCTCCAAAAGATAATTTTCACTGAAATTTTGACCTAGTTTTAATTTTTGTTGATGTACGTGATGAAATGATGATTTCGTTTGATGTAATTGAGCTAGTAACTCGTAAATTAGGTTAGATACATGCTTGTAAATGTAAATTTGGTCAGATGTATCTACTTTCCTAAGATGAGGTGAATTGGTTAACCTCAACTAGAGATTAGGGTTTTGTTGAGCTTATCATGTAATCAGCTCCACAATTGATGTATTCAACCCTTGAGAGAGGGTATATTTTGTTTTTTTCTATATCTATCATTTTTCATATTAATTTGACTAGTTGGACATAAGTGGATTGTAATCTTGTAGCTTGTATTTTCACTCATTTCCAGAAATCAAAGGATGCAGTTGCAGCTTTTATCTAGGAATTCATGTGCAGTGCATTTATGATCATGTATCTTCTTTTTTGTATTCTTTATTGAATGATTTATATCTCCTCTTTCATATATTTTATCGTCATTCATTTTCTTTGTAGTTTATATGCAAAATTCTATTGACTTAGCTCTGTTTATATGGAAATGTCATCTTTTGTTTTATGCTTCCATGTTTAATGAATTCATGAATGAACATGCTCATTAAATCCCTCTACCTTTTTAGACTCACCACCATAACAAAAAACCCTAAAGTCATCATATATTCATTTATACCTTGCTCCTTTATATCTTTGCACCTATAAACCCTTTGATCCCTAGACCTAACTACTTGGTTTCATCCCTGATCCAGCATCAAAACCTAAATTTCTTAAAACTTACCTGAGCATATCATATCTAGCCTAATATCTTTCATCTCATAGTAAATCCTTGTTTTTTATCACATTGAGAGATCCATCTTAGTCTAGCAGGGCTAGCTACTAGGTCAAATTAGTATGTGGTTACCTTTGCTGGTCTCTTTTTCGGCCTTCGGAGAACTGGTTGAGTGCTAACATCTTGGCGACCATACTGGGGAGAAAAGTGACATATATTCCCTGGGAAAGAATGACAAGGATTAGATCTGATTACTGATGGTGAACAATGATCAGGCACAAGAATTTTGTGCATCTTTCACCTGGCGACTCCAGTGTCGAAGAATCTAATGGTTCAGAATTTTCATAGCAACTCCACTTTTCAAGAACCGGTAGTTTGAATAAATTCTTGGTGACCTCATTTTTTTCAAGATGGATTCAACTGCTCGAAGGTATTCTCCTATGAATTAAGCTCATATCCCTGGTTTCTGAATCATATTCCTTGTATATATTCACAGACAGGATTTTCAAAGTTCAACGATCAGGATGAAAAAGATGTGTGTTTGCATTTGGTTAAATTTCATTTTCATATTCACAGACTACAGATTGAGTTTCTTGAAGATTGTCTGATGAATATGTTCATGGATGCCTTGGAGTAAAAAGTGAGATCATGGTATGAGAGTCTACCATTTTCAATTTTATATTCTCTAAAGGGATTTCATTCAGTTTTCTTTCAACATTAAGAAAGCTCTAATTATTCCTTGTCGATGATTGATAGTTGTTGTGAGATCTCTGAAAATTTCATTGAGTTCTTAAAAAATTGTATGGGGATGAAGAGTGTCTAGATAATGAGATCATAGATGCCATTTATGATTTTTCTTCCCAAAAAGAATCAGTAGCTTCTTCCTTGGAAGAAAATGACTACGACCAAGAAAGAGCAATTCCTATTCGTGATCTTGAAAACGAAAATCATCAAGCCAATGTTAACTACTATAAAACTCAAGTTTCTCCTTTGTTTGAAGGTGAAATAGATCAGCTCCTAAAAAGTCATGTTACAACCCAAGCTAATGCAGGTTTTCAGTGTTCACATAGTCAAGGATGTGTTAGTGAAACTTCTTCCATTATTGAAAATGAAAATATGGGTTTAAATGATGACAGTCATGAGACTGATGAAACTATATAGGAATTTGTTGTGAGTAAGCCAATTTGTGATGATGATTTCCTACAAAGAGATCAATTAACAAGGACTATTTTCTTTCATGAAGATGATAGGGTTATCATGTTTAACAATCTTGAAGAATGTTTGATGTTCAAAGATGACTTAGACTATGAATGGAAGGAGAATGAGTCTGAGATAGGTATTATGCCAGAGATAGAATCAGAGTTGCTCATACTTCATGAATTTACATCCAACACTCAAATATCATAAATTCATACTTCCCTATGCCTTCCTATGGATAAAAAACCAAGTATTATTTCAGATCAAAATGAAGGGAGTACTTGTATTTTTGCAGTTGGATATCAAGACAGGGTAACATTTCAAATTATTGAAGATCCTTACATTGATTTGCTACAGTCAACACAAGAGATGAATTTTCTTGTATATATGGATCATGAGCACATTTTCACTGGACACTCGAAGTTCCCTATATTTTTTTTGTTATGCCTGCTTGAGAAAACTGCAAGCATGATTAAACTATGTAGCCATTTGTTGGATTAGTTACACTGGAAGGAACATTTCACATGATTGTACATATTTCTTCAGCATGCAGGTAGTTGTCATCAGGATTTGAAGCCCTCAAGTCTCAGTGATATGTTTCCATCAATAATTTTGATAAGTTTTTCTTTCAGTTCAGTTTTTTGTTTTTTTTCTGCTTCGAGTCTTGTCTTTGATTTTGAGTCCATGCCCAATGGTTAGGCTACTTGGTCTACGATGTTCTTGACACCTCCAAGGAGCTTCCATCCCAAGCTGGAGCCAATGTTAGTGTCATTTTATACATCCTATCACTAGTGATCAAATGGGATCTTATCATGTTTCGTTAGGGTCTCATAGTCAAATTGTTGTCATTTCATTAGGTCTTCAAGTAAAAATTTGGTCACTAGATAGTAGGTCTAAGAATATTTCCACTTATTTAAAAATTTTACATGTTGGTCCTTTTCATAACTCAGATGAGTGTGTTGAAAATGCAGCAAGATGATGGAGCTTAGTGAAATGAAGTCGCCTTCACTAAGTGGGCCCGCAGGCTATTTTTGGCGCAAAGTCTATTTTTAGACTATGTCTATTTTTAGACATATGGAGCATGGTCTGGGAGTTGCAGTATGCTATTCTTGGATTATTGGTCATGTTGGTAAAAATAGATGGACCTCTATTTTTAGACATTTAGGTCGAAGTCTATTTTTAGACTGCCTATCCTAAAAATAGAAAAGTCAAATATTATTTACCCTTAATAATATTTGGACTCTAAACTTTAGTTTACTCTCTTGGAGCACTTCAGTTCGAGCTACAGAAGTGGCTCATGCATCTAATAGAGGAATTACGCTATTCCTATGGGTTTGGTGAGCTCATGCATGGTTGACTTCAGTTAGGACTTCAGTGGCAGAAGTTTGGTGGAGTTGATGAGACAGTTGGTGGAGTTGTGTTCAGTTTAACTTAGTTGAACTAGTTGTGATTAGTTTAACTAGCTAATCAACTAGTAATGAGTGGATTGAATTAAATATTATTTAATTCACTAATTATTAACTCATTATTCAACTCAAGAACACATCAGTTCACTACAGTGCATGGACATTTCAGTGGAGACCAGTGAAAGAGGTAGATGAAAGGGTTGAGATAGTTATCAGTTGTGACATCAGTTGTGCATGAGATTTGCACCACACTTGGAGGAATTTCCCATGATGATTGCACTGTCAAGCCAAGGAGATTAGAACCTTGGATCTCTCATTAGACCGGCCTTGATTGCGCAATAGAGGTAGGCAATTAGTGGATGAGTTTTGGACCTGTGACTTGTTCAAAACCAAGATAGTTTGTGTGTAACTTTATGAGATAGTACTAAGTACTTGTGAGGAGTATTGTGCTATGTACTGTTACATGTTCTCTCCATTATAATATACACAATAGCTGAGGGGTTTTCAGCTATAAGCTTTCCCCATACATACTGTGTAATGTGTGTGATAAAGGATCTTTTGATACACTTGCTGCTGTATTTCTTTCTTTATGTGATGATCTGAGTGGAAGAGATTATGTGTTGCATATGAATTTGAATTGATATGTGATCAGGATAATCTCGGTGGATAATTAATCATTATTCAGCAAATTTCTACATGGTATCGGAGCTATTGAAGCAGAGATTGATCATCACAATGATTACAAACTTATTTCGGTAGACAGAGTCTGCATGCGGGCCAGGTAGCCTCTGGATCCATCCTTTCCTTTGAAAGGTGATATATCCAGTAAATGCCCCTGCAGTCGATCTCTGTGCTAGAAATAATTTTTTCTCACAGATCAAGAGCGGTTGAGCTTTGAGTTGGAATTCGAATTTTGCAGCAGTTTGTTTTCTTGGTGCCGGAGTTGAAAATGTCTTTCAACGGTTTGCGACTCAAATATGTCTTGAAGGCAGTTCGAATTATGTTGCATGGAAAGATCGCATGGAGGCATTATTAGAAGATAATAGACTGAAGGAGTTCATAGATACGAATGTCCAAAAGCCCACTGATCCTGCTAAAGTCGAAGCTTGGCAAAAGAATATGGCGAAATGTCGAAGGATTCTGTTGGAGGGCGTTAAGGATCACATTGTATCCAGCCTGCATGGAAAAGCTTCTCCATATTTAATGTGGAAAGCATTGAAAGATCTATTCCAGAGTAAGAGTGACCAAAGGAAGCTGGCGCTCAAGGATAAGCTCAGAAACATCAAGATGGAGAAAGGCGAAAGTATCGCCAAATACCTCACGAAGTTCACTCAATGCAGAGATGAGCTGGGAAGTGTGGGGGTGACTGTCGAAGAAGAGGATATGGTGGACCTGGCTCTCCTTGGTGTTTCGAAGGCTTGGCATTCATATCAATATAGTTTCAATGGTCGGGAGAAGTTGCCGGGATGGGAGCGCCTTTGGGCGGATCTCATGCAGGAGGAGATAAGGAGGACTACCAGGGATGGATCTTCATCCAAGGTATCTGATGAAGAAAATTTACAAGCACAGCTGCCAAAGAAAAGAGAACGGCAAAGAAGGCTACTGGGTGCGGGTGCGGCGAAACGAACATGTCCAAGGTCGAAGTGTTTTCCATGCGAAGCACGAGACACTGTCACTGCCACAAATTTTCCGCAGAAGAAGAAAAATAAGAAGGCTGCCGGATCTGCAGCGAGAGAGGCATTGGCTTCTTAATTCGAACTGGATTTTTCACTGATCGCATGCTTGGTTTCAAGTGTGGCGGGATCATTTTGGTTCTTGGATAGTGGTGCGTCATTTCACATGACCGGAGATCGAGATATGTTTTCAGATCTGGAGGAAAAGGATCTTGGAGTGCACATCGAGATGGGCAATGATGGTAGATACAGTGCGACTGGTATCGGTACAATTTCCTTTGAGAGGGAGTCTGGTAAACCTTTCATATTGAAGGAAGTTTTGCATGTTCCAGGATTGATGAAGAACCTGATCTCTATGGCGATGTTGGAAGAAAAGGGGTATGATGTGGTCTTCAGCGAAGGAAAAGCTTTCCTGCGCAGTAAGACTACTGGTGAGACTCGGAAGATAGGGGTTCGAGTCAAGAACCTTTATCAGTTTCAAGTATATGGCTGCGTAGCAATGGCATGCAAGGCGAGAGAAGTGGTGAGCTAGGATGATGAGGGCGAATTGTGGCACAGGAGATTGGGCCACCTTCACCATGGAGCTTTGAAGATACTGCAGCAGATTTCTACTGGGCTTCCTAAGGGCACTCTTGCGCAGTCAGATCAGTGCAAGGGGTGTACCTTGGCGAAGTATGTGAAAGCCACCTTTCACGAGAAGGATAGTCGTGCCACGACGATCCTTGAGAGAGTTCACACAGACGTGTGTGGTCCTTTCTCTGTAGCTTCGACAGCAAAGCACAAGTACTATGTGATCTTTGTTAACATATGAGTCAATCAAGGGAAGCCAATTTATAGAGAACTTGGTGTTACACTAAAAATGTCACCGTGATGTTTTAATGTCAGTATGGGTTCATCATTACTCACACCATACTCCCTTAGAAGTCTAAAAACATCAAGTTCCTAAAACCAAGCGTTTAAATTGAGAGAAAAGCTTATAAAAGTCATTAAAATACTTGTACCACACTTTCTCTTAGTATTACCTGTGGTGCCACATCTATTTGATCTATAACATGTGGAGCCGGCTGCACTTTTTCTTCATTAAAGATGCGGTTCCCTGTAAAAAGGTAAAGTGAGGGCGGAAGTAAAATTTGGAAGCCCAGCTAGTTGAATCTGGAAGCTTCTAGAAGCAATTATTTGGTGGAAAGTTCGCTCCTTTCATGTACATTCATCCCTCCATTAAAGGAGCCTACCGCTTGGTATGTGGAACTTAATTCCTTGAAAGAGGATTCTATCCCCTCTTATTTGGAGCTGCAATCTCTTCTCTTTTGCTATAAATTGAGGCCATAGTTCAACCTTAAGGGGAGTTAGGCTTTGAGATTTTTTGAGGATAATTGTTGGTGAAACTCAGACTCTCTTAACTGATTACCATATGGGAATGATTACACACCCATGTATATGTTAGTCGAGAGAGTGAAAAGGCTTGTCAAAGTAGAGGAAACGCTTGTTCCGGACCCCAGAAGGACTTGTACGACATCAAGGCGAACACGGTTGTAAGGCTCCTTCTTTCATCACAGATAATACTAATGGATCCTGTTTTCTCAATGGGTTGTTTATTTAAATGGCTTATTTCTTGAATTCCTTGATCATCAAGATAGGTTTATGGTTTATGAATTAATCTATATTATGCGGGTGCTTCTGATTCTTTCATGTTTTTGATTGCAGATCCCGAAAGGAAACGTATTCAAAGCGATAGGAAAGAAGACTACGATCAACGCTGGACTACAGGTAAGTCCTAAATCCTTCATTATAGATAATTATAAATCAAGCATAATCTAGAGAAAGTAGTTTACATCTGTCTGTTTGTTGCTAGTTATCGTAGGATACTAGGAAGATCTATCTTATCCACAAGAACGACTCCACTGGGGATAGTTGCGACTCGATCGTGTCGCAACCATAAAGATATCTTCTAGCATATTCGAGGAAGATCCAATCATGTTACTATCTTGAGAAGGAAGGAGATCCTTCAAGACAACAGGCATGGACGAACCCTTAACGAATTTCGATACCTCGGCTCTATGCGGGCACTCTTTAGTAAACTGATCATCACAGATGAGACAAAAATAACAAGGTTTTCGTTTTTCATCAGTCGGTTTAGTTTTATCGTTTTTATCTTTTGAAGATGATATTTTTTTTTTATTCTTACCCTTCTTCTTACCACCAGTTTTAGGTTTGGCTGTAGATGATTCTACAACATGAATATTAGTGGAAGTTTCATCGGAAGAATTACCATGGGAAGATCTACATAATCGATCTTCGTTTTTACCTGATCTCGATCATTTTGAACCTGATTTTTCCTCCATTTTTACCGCTGATTATGTCAAAGAACCCCAAAATCCTCTCATGAATTCCGACTCTAAATTGAACTTAGCAAACATTTCTACGACAGTTCCTATTGAAATTTCAATGAAACCCGAAATTGTTGAAAACATTCATATAGGTGCTTCCTGTACGCCAGATGAAATCCAAGCATATAAAGCCCTATTTCAAGAATTCCGTGACATTTTTGCCTGGTCCTATGAAGAAATGCCAGGAATCGATCCATCAATTGTTGTTCATGAAATTGAAACATACGTGGATGTTAAACCCGTCCGACAGAGATTACGTCAGATACATCCGCGAAAAGCTGCCGCTATTAAAGCATAAGTTGAGAAATTACTCCATGCAGGTTTTATTTATCCAATTCCTTTAACGGATTGGGTATCTAATATTGTTCGTGTCAACAAAAAACAAGGGACGATACGAGTATGTATCGATTATAGGAATATAAATCGAGCTTGTCCCAAAGACAATTATCCAACCCCTTATATCGATCAAATTATTGACGATTGTGCTGGAAGTTAAATGTTTTCGTTTATGGATGGATTTTCGAGCTACAATCAAATCAACATACTCCCTACTGATCAATCTAAAATAGCTTTCATTTGTCCGTGGGGGACTTTTTCTTATTGCAAATTACCTTTCAGACTTAAGAACGTTGGTGCAACTTTTCAGAGGGCAATGCCTTATGCATTTCATGAAATTAAACACATTGGGAAACCCTATCTCGATGATTTACCTGCTCATTGTTACACAACAATTTGTCACCGTCCCTGTAATTCTCTGTCCCGCACATTGGAGGGCTTATTCCGTGACCTGTGAGCAGTGACATGACCTGAAAAAACTTTTATGGCATTCCCTTAGACATGGAATTTCATTCCCCTGAAGACAAATCCTTGTGAAAAACCCTAAAAATAGCCTTTTTATCCTTGGCGCGACTCGTCAGTGTCATACCCGCGCCAATAGGGGAAATCCTCCAAAGAGGGCACGCCAACTGGCGCACTGTCTCAGTGTTGTACCCACGCCAGGCTTAATAAGGAGTGTTTTTAAAAAATAAATGGCGGAAGATTGACTCTAACCAACTCCTGAACTGGTATCTAAATCGAGTTGGGATGTTTGGCTCCGGTTCTCCATGTAGAGGAAGTGGTTTTCCATCTCTCATGGAAACTTCCTTGAGGATAGGGCCAATCCCATGATTGTAGGGATCCCAACTCCCCTTCCACCATCTATATAATCTTGCCATTTCCCTTTTCAAGCTAGTCTCCAAGAGCCTTCATAGCCTAAAGAATGATGCAATAGTCCTCATAGAGCCAAATCAGTAGCAAGGAGATTGATGATCGAGGAGAGAGGCTTGTCCTCATTCCCGACAAGCTTTACCAAGACGTATTCCACTGACGACCCGCCGAAGGAAGATTCAGCGTCAGAGCCAAGTTGTATTTTCCTTTGTATGAATTAATGATAAGAGACTATTGGTTATGGTTCGACTCGTATTGTTCATTATGATCATGAGTTGTGTCTTCTCTGACTGATAAATAATTGCATATATCGGGTTTTACGCTTGTGTTTGTCGTGTTTCTTGTTTGTGCAGGTGTTCGATCACAACAAGCAAGAGGATTGTGATCCGCTGGAGCAAGGAAACGGGAGCGCCATCTTCTCTACAAACAACAGCGTTGGACTTGAGATAGACCTTCTTTGCAATTTGGTCTATTGCAATTAGGAACTTGCACCTTAGAGTGATACGATTGTTGCTAGACCCGATCTGAGCTAGTAGGGATCACCTCTGTCTGCAGAGGGGATTTACCTCTACAACACTCATTCATCACGCAGAGCAGATCATCTTACTCATCTACGAGCTATCTTTATGAGATGTTGGCATTACAGGATTCGTTTGAATCCTCACAAATGTGTCTTTTGTGTTTAATCTGGACGACTGTTGGGATTTGTTGTCTCAAAGGAAGGCATTTGTGTCTACCCATTGAAGGTTGAGGCTACCCATTGATGAAGACCATTGTTGGCAACTTCATCCAGAGTTGAAGCAAAATAAACTGAAAGCCAAATAAAAGGGGAAAACTGTTGCTATAGTTGAACATGACTTAGTGTCAGATTCAAAAGATGAAAAAAAGATTACAACCATGGGTTTGAAAGGTAATAACATAGCAAAGCACTAATTTTTCAAATTGTTCCAATGTCACTCAAGATGAAGATACACGAATATAACTTTCCATATTAGAGTTGTCTCTAAACATACCAATATAGACACACTTTTTGAAATTGGGTCACAAGCTAATCTAATTTCCAAAGAATTGGTTAAGCAGTTAAGCCTTGAAATTGTTAGAAACCCAAGACCTTATCCTTTAGGGTGGATATGAAAGAATTAAAACTTGCAGGTTACAAGGAAGTGCATACTAAGATTCACCAACAATTCAAACTTTCTTGATGAAGTTGAACTTGGTGTGGTGCCACTTGAGATATCAGGTATTGTTTTGGGAAGTACTTATCTTTATGATAAGAAAGCAATATTTCATTGCCATGAGAATAAGTATCACATGTTTAAATATGGAATTGAGTACATACTTAGAGTGCATAAGAAGAAGACAAGTTTGTCTCTTATACATGCAGTAGAAATGAAGAGGATAGTGAATGCAAGTAAGAATTTGATATTGTTGATGATCAAACATAGACATTTTTTGAATAAAACCTTTCAAAAAGATGAATTGAATGAACAAGTTGATTTCATTAAGGTTGCTTATGCTTGTAATGAGATGTTTCAGGACTCTAACAGGTTTCCTTTGAAACGAGGTGAACAAGATGTAAAACATTTGCAGCAGTGAACAACAATGTTGAGCAGTGTTGAAAACAAGATGCCAGTGCAAGAGAGTGAAAAGTTTAAAGAGAAAGCGCCAAAGTAGTTTGAAAAAGAAGGCATGAGTTCCAAAATTCTTGTTTTTTGTTTCCAAAGGATACATGGCAATGGCGAAGATACTTGGTCAAGAGTCGACACAAGTACAAAGAAAGATCAGTTAAGAATCACCATGATGACAATGTGCAAGGTGAGACAATTTTTAAGTTTCCTTTGATTAATGTCCAAGGTAGGAACAAGATGGTTTTTGCAAGACCAACTTACTTCCCTAAAAATTCATGGAAATTGTAGCATGACCATGTCAACAATAGCAAGAGAAGGTCACAAGAGTTAAGGGAAAAGTTAAGTTTTAGTGAAAAGATCAATTTTATGAAAATGGGATAATTTCAGTGGATAGAGACTAGAAGGGTAAGGGAACATTACCCTCATCCACATGATCAATAATAAAAGATATTTTGGGGTTCAAATGCTTCTAGTGGGGAGGAATGATCAAGTGCTCAGTATAAAAGCTCAAAAATGAAAGTTGTTAGAATTTATTGGAAACTGAACAACAGTGGAGAGCTCATAGCTAGGAATCTTGCGTAATTCATTTCATCAAAAACAGAGTCCGGATGAAGAGGATAGAGCCCGTTGTTTGTTTTCCTAAACAACTAAAAAATTTGTAGAACAAAATAGAAGGATTTGCAGAACAAGACATAAGTGTCACTACAAGATTTACTAGTTTGGTTTGAAGGTGAAATTTTTTTATAGTTTTGCTCCTAAGGTTGAAGTTGATTTTTTTTAATATATGGATGGACATGCCAACCAGAGGCTAACACGTGGTGCAGCCGGGGGCTGACACGTGCCCCCTCTGGTGGACCCTATCCAAGGTCGAATTGCATCATTATATGTCGAAGGTCAAAACTATGGGTTCATATTACATCAAAGTCCGTTGGCATTACATTTTTCCAAAGTCCGAACTTATATCATATGGGCACATTTATTCTTATTACAAATTCCAAGGATATATATATATATATATATATATGGTGGATTATTATTTTATAACCCAAGGTTTGGAGCGTAATCCAGTGGCATATAAATGTTCTAAATTCCGTTGACAAAATTTTATACAGGGTTGGTGGAGGTCGGGGCTCGACCCCGCGACCTCCCCCACAATACTCCACCACCTTACCAACAAGCCACTGCCAACATTCTTAATAGTCTATGCATTCAAATTATACTTATGGTGATATGTAATGAGCAGTGGGGGTTTGGAGGGGGCCAACCCCCTCCCCATGAGACCAAGCCACAATACCGCGAGCGGAGCGGAGTAATAAATACACGAGATTATGTTATTAAGAGTGGGTTTAATACTTGGTTAAATGCGCTAATCAAGTTATTAATCCAGATTATTATAAACGCACTTATCGGCATTAAACCATAGTTATCCCATTTAAAACTCCAGCTTAGAATTAATTAAACAACAGTTAAACTGGTGGAATTTTTGGCGGAACCGCCAATTTAGGAGATGCCCCCAACTTTGGCAGCCCTAACCAGAGTCTTCTCAAGTTTTAGAGGTAGTTTACTAGGAAAATTCGAGAAAATTAGGAGCAAGAAGAATCATTTTTGATAGATTTGGACATTCTGAACTCATTGAAGCATGTTTCAAGAGATGTAGGTGAATGTAAATAGAAATTGTTGCAATTTTGAGCTAATACAAAGGCCCAATCCATGGAAGTTGGACCAAGGAGATGTAGCCCAGGAGGGGTGAACTCCTTTATCAAAACACTCTGTTAATGGATCAATTGTGATGGTTTGTTGTACTTGTTATTGCTACTATTCAACATTTGTTTTTAATGTTTTTCTACTCATGAATCACTCAAAAAAATCAACTTATTTACCTGTTTGACACTCATAAACACCAAGGAAACTTATGCACATAAAGCATAATATCAACAAATAAATTTTTAATCTGAAGATGAAATTAGCACATAAAAACTAAAACTCAAATTTAGATCAAATTTTCCCTCTGATGAAGTATATTTTTCCTTTTTAATAGTGACTCTTTTCTCCATCTTGATTTTAGAATTTTTGGTGATCAAATTAGCTTCCACGCTCACTGCATTTCTCTGCATTTATTCAACAGTTGATGGGTTTATTTCCCTCAAATTATAGGCCATGTCAGGATCGAAACCATCAGGACAATGAAGTAAAGGCTTGGAGGAGGCTTAATATTCTCAGGAATTGAATCATAGATTTTATTGAATATAACTGTAAATTCTTGGACAAATTCATTGGGATTCATTTTCAAGGCGTTATACTCAACTAAAATCTGCAATGGATTATTCTTCTCTTCCCATTTTTCCATAAACATATATAAAGCATATAAAGCCCTATCTCAGGAATTCCATGACATTTTTGCCTGGTCCTATGAAGAAATGCCAGGAATCGATCCATCAATTGTTGTTCATGAAATTAAAACATACGTGGATGTTAAACCTGTCCGACAGAGATTACGTCAGATACATCAACGAAAAGTTGCCGCTATTAAAGCATAAGTTGAGAAATTACTCCATGCAGGTTTTATTTATCCAATTCCTTTAACGGATTGGGTATCTAATATTGTTCCTGTCAACAAAAAACAAGGGATGATACGAGTATGCATCGATTATAGGGATATAAATCGAGCTTGTCCCAAAGACAATTATCCAACCCCTTATATCGATCAAATTATTGACGATTGTGCTGGAAGTTAAATTTTTTCGTTTATGGATGGATTTTCGAGCTACAATCAAATCAACATACTCCCTACTGATCAATCTAAAACAACTTTCATTTGTCCGTGGGGGAATTTTTCTTATTGCAAATTACCTTTCGGACTTAAGAACGTTGGTGCAACTTTTCAGAGGGCAATGCCTTATGCATTTCATAAAATTAAACACATTGGGAAACCCTATCTCGATGATTTACCTGCTCATTTTTACACAACAATTTGTCACCGTCCCTGCAATTCTTTGTCCCGCACATTGGAGGGCTTATTCCGTGACCTGTGAGCAGTGACATGACCTGAAAACACTTTTATGGCATTCCCTTAGACATGGAATTTCATTCCCCTTAAGACAAATCCTTGTGAAAAACCCTAAAAATAGCTTTTTTATCCTTGGCGTGACTCGTCAGTGTCATACCCGCGCCAATAGGGGAAATCCTCCAAAGAGGGCGTGCCAACTGGCGCACTGTCTCAGTGTTGTACCCGTGCCAGGCTTAATAAGGAGTGTTTTTAAAAAATAGATGGCGGAAGATTGACTCTAACCAACTCCTGAACTGGTCTCTAAATCGAGTTGGGACATTTGGCTCCGGTTCTCCATGTAGAGGAAGTGGTTTTCCACCTCTCATGGAAACTTCCTTGAGGATAGGGCCAATCCCATGATTGTAGGGATCCCAACTCCCCTTCCACCATCTATATAATCTTGCCATTTCCCTTTTCAAGCTAGTCTCCAAGAGCCTTCATAGCCTAAAGAATGATGCAATAGTCCTCATAGAGCCAAATCAGTAGCAAGGAGATTGACGATCGAGGAGAGAGGCTTGTCCTCATTCCCGACAAGATTTACCAAGACGTATTCCACTGACGACCCGTCGAAGGAATATTCAGCGTCAGAGCCAGGTTGTATTTTCCTTTGTATGAATTAATCATAAGCGACTATTGGTTATGGTTCCACTCGTATTGTTCATTATGATCATGAGTTGTGTCTTCTCTGACTGATACATAATTGCATATATCAGGTTTTACGCTTGTGTTTGTCGTGTTTCTTGTGTGTGCAGGTGTTCGATCGTGACAAGTGAGAGGATTGTGATCTGCTGGAGCAAGGAAACAGGAGCGCCATCTTCTCTACAAACAACAGCGTTGGACTTGAGATAGACCTTCTTTGCAATTTGGTCTATTGCAATTAGGAACTTGCACCTTAGCGTGATATGATTGTTGCTAGACCCGATCTGAGCTAGTAGGGACCGCCTCTGTCTGCAGAGGGGATTTACCTCTACAACACTCATTCATCACGCAGAGCAGATCATCTTACTCATCTATGAGCTATCTTTATGAGATGTAGGCATTACAGGATTCGTTTGAATCCTCACAAATGTGTCTTTTGTGTTTAATCTAGACGATTGTTGGGATTTGATGTCTGAAAGGAAGGCATTTGTGTCTACCCATTGAAGGTTGAGGCTATCATCAAACTACCTCCTCCTTCTACTCTTCACCAACTCCAAAGTTTTCAATGGAAAGAGAAATTTTTACGTCGATTCACTCCTAACTATGTTGAGTTAACAAAAGGTTTTACCAGGTTGTTAAAACAAAATATTCCTTTCTTTTGGGACGAGATCACTGATCGATCTTTTGATGCTCTTAAACACGCATTGACCCATGCACCGTTATTGCATCCTCCCAATTACAACCAGGATTACTTTTTATACATAGCAGCCTCCAATTCTACGATTGGCATGGTTTTAGTTCAGGAAGATGAATTCCACAATGAACATGTGATTTATTATCTCAGTCGCAATCTGCATCGGACTGAAATCAAGTACTCACATGTGGAGAAATTTTCCTTGGTAGCAGTTCAAGCTGTCCAACGATTTCATCATTACATACTGTTACGCAAAACAATAGTGATTTATGATTGTAACCCTATGATGTATATTTTGACTAAACAACCGCTAGGGGACAAATACTCCGAATGGATTTTTATCCTACAAGAGTTTGATTTGGAATTTGAAAAATCCAAGTCAAAAAAATCATTGGTATTCACTGAGCTTATGTGTGACTTCCCAAGTACTGACTCCGAAACTGTGGTAGAAAATCTGATCGTGAATGAATCTTTGTTTCTTATCAGTAACATTGATCCTTGGTATGGAGATACCATCATTTATCTCCAAACCCAAAAATTTTGGCCCGAACTTTCACGGCCACAACGACAAAAAATCCATTTCCAGTCTCAGCAGTATCATATTGTTGGTGAAACACTATACCGTCATGGTGCGGACTCTGTTTTTCAACGTTGTCTAACTCTTGACGAAGCTGAAAAGGTTTTAAATGATTGTCACTTTGGAGCGTGTGGTGGTCATATGTCTGGGTATGCCACATCCCAAAAGATATTGCGCGCTGCTATTTTTGGTCGTCCTTATTTAAATATTGTATTTCTACTATTTGAAAATGACACAACTGTCAAATCTTTGATTTCAAGATGCGTTCACCACTCGCTCCTCTTCACCCTTTAATTATTGTCAGTCCTTTTGCAAAATGGGGCATTGACTTCATTACACATAACTCTCACTTGGTCGGGGGGCATGGGTATATTATTATCGTAGTAGATTATTTTACCAAATGGGCTGAGGCGATGCCTACATTTGCGACAGATGGAAAAACTAGAGCTACTTTCATGTTCAATCATGTGATTGCTCGTTTCAGAGTACCCCAAGCGATAATTACTGACCATGGGAGTCATTTTCGAAACATCATGATGACCGAACAGATTGACCAACTTGGCCTGCGCCATGACAGTTCTACACCATATTATCTGCAGGCTAATGGTCTGGTTGAAGCTATCAATAAATTTTTACTCACCATGATCAAACGAATCATCGGAATTCACAAATCGAATTGGCATACCATGCTTTTTTTGGCACTTTGGGCATATCGAACCTTAGAAAAAACATCGATAGGTTTTACCCCTTTTCAATTGGTCTACGGTTTAGAAGCGGTATTACCGATTGAATGCGGGATACTGTCACTTCAACTAGCCATAGAGTTACTACCCGCCACTTCTGAAGAGGAGAAACGCTTTTTGTACTTAGCTCAATTAGATGAGAATCGGTGCACCGCAGCATTAGCTACCGAAACTCATGCGAAACGAATGAAATCTTAGTATGATAAAAGTGTTACACTTCGTATTTTTTCAGAAGGAGACCTAATCTTGGTTTATGATCAAGCTAACGACAAGCTAGGGGCTGGGAAATTTGAACCCATGTGGCATGGTCCTTATATTATCAAGCGACATTTTGCAAAAGGGGCCTATGAACTGATTGACTTTGACAAGGTCTCTTTAGGAAAACCCAGAAATGGGCTTTATCTGAAGAGATATTATGCTTGATTCTTGTGTGGAGATCTTCCCTGTATATTAGTTATTTTCATTAAACCGGTGTGTTGTAGATTAGAGAGCGTCCCCAGTTTAAGTGTGCTTTTACTAATATCCCTTCTTATTTGGATCACTTTTGATTTTGCAGATGTCGACGTCCCTTCAAACATACATTGGTTTTGCTGATGGTGCTTGTTGTAATACACGAAACATTTCTTCCATAGCTTGGGTAATTTATTCACCCACTGATAAGTTAGTATCTATGCATGGGGTAAGCCTCGGTCAAACGACAAAAAATATTGCAGAGTATAGTGCAGTTATTGAGTTATTGTCTGAATCCATTTCATTTGGAATTCAAATTTTGATCTTTAGGTTAGATTCTGAACTCGTTGTATTACAATTAAATAGAGTATATGAAATTAAAAACCCAGTGTTGTTAAGATTATTTTTGAAATTTCGTCTCTTGGATCGAGAATTTGATTATATCGAGTATCAACATATTCCGAGAAATTTAAACACATTAGATGATACAGTAGCTTATAGTGTTATAAACAGACATTTGCGATAATTAAAGCAGTAGATCAAAATAACATTCGATAATATGTTAAGGCAGATGACTGGAAATAGTAGTAATATCATAGCATAAGAGTAGTGTTTACAAAAAATATTACATCGTCCTCGATCATAGGTTCAAAATGCCTTATGATCGGAAAAAGTGATACAAGTCTACAATATCAATCATCCATTGTCCGTGGTGATGATCACGATAAAAAACTACAACCCGTGCCACCTTGCTCAAAAATCTCTTGAACGGTCCTGGAACACCGATAAAATATCTCTGTAAATGGAGTGGAATGTCAGCTATGGTAGTCTCTGGAATATCTAAGGTCAACTGCTCCAAATGGTTCTCCAGATCAGTAAAGAACTCTATTGTCTGATCCTGTGGTGGTGCTGGTGCTGCAGCTGGTTTCCTGTCAAAAGGACGGAGAGTGGCCGGTCGATGTGGACCCACATCTGCATTTAAAATTTTGTCATCAGTTTTGGACGATTCAAAAAACAAAATTAAAATTAAAATTTAGAACATGTCAAAATGATTTTTACCTGACTCATCCCACTGTGTCCTTGGAGGAAGAGACATTTCTCGATCACCGCAGAAATCTATCCCAGCATAAGGAAAATCTTCAATCATGAAGACTTGGTTATCTAACCAATGAAAGCAAGCCGTGGTGAAACGAACAACCTCGCCGCCTTCACTGTGACAGGCCATCAATGAAACCCATTGAACCATTCAAGGCTCTTTGACTCTACCATGATCAACTGCAATAAGTTGTGGGGCCAGTAGAGGAATCCTCTCTAGAGCAAATGTGACCACGATCGCTCCATATCCGAAGTTTTTCAACTTCGTGTTTTTTTCTCTAGTTAGTTGGCCTTTGACATTGGCCAACACTGCCTCACACTAGTTGAAAATGGTGCCTCTAAAGCAGTCAATGGCAGTCTCCATTTGGGATCTCGTAGCGACATGTGGAGCTACACTCCCACACAACCTGGTTATCGTAAATGCAAGAAATTTTAGCTCAGGACGAATAATGGTTTTTATGTCAATACGTTTATCCTTGGGATCTGCTTCTTCATTGCAAAATTCTCCCTAAAGGCTAGCGACAGACTGGCCACCTACCTTAGCCCCAAATAAAGAGAGTGGATCACCCCTCTTTGACAAACCAGTGAGGAAGTATATATCTTCTGGCTCAATTTCAAGCTGGTGACCTCCAATGATAAAACATTGCTCTTGTACATCCCATTTGTTGACTAGCCAGGTAAACAAATCTACCTGAGCCCTCATACATTGAATGTCCCAAAATTTGTATAAATTACATGCTCTTAAAACTTGTAATGTGGGTAGATGTAACATGGCCGCATCATCAACTTCTTCATGCTCTCGTTCTCGCCCCTCAAGCATTGAAAATATCCTACAATGGACAAATTGAAAGGTTAGAAACAACTTGAGTGAGAAAATTTGGTTCAATTTAGGAGATTTATACATTTCATTTTTTCTTACGACACCTTCGCACTTTATGCATAAAAACAGTGCGGGGATCCACACGTATCTTATGCGTAAGGTGTGGGACCACGATAATTTTTCTTTTAAAAAATTATCGGGGTCCGCAGGTTCCATGTGTTTTGCCTGCGGACCCTTGTGAGTGATTATTTGCACGTATTTTCCTCCCTAAAAAACAATTTAAACTCTAAAATGAGAAATTAAATGGACAAAAATGAAGGTAAAGATGATGTGGATTACCTGGAGCTGACGGTTTTCGATTCTGACAGGTGAATCCTCCGCAATATTCTCCGAAGACTCTCAATTTTCACTCTGAAGACAAATGGTAAAAATGATTTACAAAGACTCCTTTTTATAAAAAAATTTAAATAAATAAAATATTATTTTGTTTATTTTTCACTTTGAAAAGTGGGTTTTCCAAATTATTTTTATTAATCATAAAAAAGTATGTTTAATTTTTGAGTTTTTGTGCAGAATACAGTGTTTTTGGGTGAAATGGTCATTTTGACGAATGAGTATACTTTTTATCACTTTTTCGAACTCGGTAAAAATTATGAAAAATCGAATGAGTACATTTTTATCACTTTTTTGAACTCGTTAAAACTTACAGAAAAAGAAAAACTACTGAGTACACTTTTATCACTTTTTCGAACTCTTAAAAATTATGAAAAAGTGAAATCTTGGAGTTCTCTTTTAAGCCCCTTTTAGACTCTCTAAACATGAAAAGATTTCCGAGTACTTGACTATTCGAACTCGTTAAAGGAAATGAACAATCGTCCTTTCAGTATAAGTTTACCCCTTTTCCAGACTGAAATGGAATATTTACGAAAAAGGTATACGTTGACTAATAATGGTCAATAGAGTTCTCTGTTGTATTATTTTGTCCTTTTTCGGGCTTGAGAGACTAAATTTACGAAAAAGTACACCCACGGAGTTTCCTTAAGTTTTTTCTTTTGACTCCCTAAAATTGAAAACACCGAGTTTCTCCTATACTGGGCTCGTTAAAATTTAACAGTAAAGGACCTGTCGATTACAAACAGGAACGGACCATTCCTTCTTAGGGTTTCATTTTAAACTAAGTTGGACTCATCTAAAGGATGAGCTTATATAACAAGAAAATGTTATCCTCCTCAATCTTATCAAAAATAAAGAGGTACTTGTTAGTAATGGTGGGGGAAAAAGAGAGAAAATGAATCCATTTGTCACACTTTGTTTAAAAAGTAGTTTACCACTCTTGAAACGACACTTTTGTCACACTTCTACCTGGGTTGGGAAAATCCGTTGCCTATCAGTTAATCAAACCATATTGAAAGTCTTCAGCTGGTTTTTGGATATTAGCTTTAGGTCAATTATCACCAAACCATCTGCAGTGTCGTTATGTGTTCAAGAGGATAGTTCAAATAAACCATTCATTTGCAAACATCTGTCTCCATTTGACCATCCCTGAGTCAGTCCTTGCAAAATATTTCTACAAAAATTGATCTAATGGTTTCGTGTCGTGGACCTTCCCACGACGGAGAACTTTCTATTGATGACAGCTCATCATCTAGGACGTTGATATAGAATCCTTCAGTACCTTGGAATCTGCATGTTTTAATGACAAGTTTCTCCCCTTCGACGATAGGTTGCATCATTGACCTTCGATCGAACGATTCCATGAAATGTTCGAATTCAGATCATTTATTCACATTTCATGGATTGTACTGAGTACTTTTAAAGCCATTATCATTATTGGTGGTTTCTCTCACACTTTTTAACATTTCACGTCATTGACTGGTAATCCAGTGGTTTCTACCATGTTAGACTTCAACAAAATCAATCGCATGGATATAATCGTACTAGTTTGAGTAGTGGAGATCAAGACCCTGGATCTAGTTTCCACCATCCATGCTGTGAGGATTTTTATTATTCATAATGCAGTGGACTATTCATAAAACATATGGTTGCGTCCATACTGTGTCTACATTATTGATGTGATAGTAAAATAATTTCTATATTAGAACAAGTTTAGTTAGTGTTTGATCTGAGTATGGGAATGCCTACCCATCCAGAGTTGAAGCAAAATAAACTGAAAGCCAAATAAAAGGGGAAAATTGTTGCTATAGTTGAACATGACTTAGTGTCAGATTCAAAAGATGAAAAAAAGATTACAACCATGGGTTTGAAAGGTAATAACATAGCAAAGCACTAATTTTTCAAATTGTTCCAATGTCACTCAAGATGAAGATACACGAATATAACTTTCCATATTAGAGTTGTCTCTAAACATACCAATATAGACACACTTTTTGATATTGGGTCACAAGCTAATCTAATTTCCAAAGAATTGGTTAAGCAGTTAAGCCTTGAAATTGTTAGAAATCCAAGACCTTATCCTTTAGGGTGGATATGCAAGAATTAAAACTTGCAGGTTACAAGGAAGTGCATACTAAGATTCACCAACAATTCAAACTTTCTTGATGAAGTTGAACTTGGTGTGGTGCCACTTGAGATATCAGGTATTTTTTTGGGAAGTACTTATCTTTATGATAAGAAAGAAATATTTCATTTCCATGAGAATAAGTATCACATGTTTAAAGATGGAATTGAGTACATACTTAGAGTGCATAAGAAGAAGACAATTTTGTCTCTTATACATGCAGTAGAAATGAAGAGGATAGTGAATGCAAGTAAGAATTTGATATTGTTGATGATCAAACATAGACATGTTTTGAATAAAACCTTTCAAAAAGATGAATTGAATGAACAAGTTGATTTCATTAAGGTTGCTTATGATTGTAATGAGATGTTTCAGGACTCTAACAGGTTGCCTTTGAAACGAGGTGAACAAGATGTAAAACATTTGCAGCAGTGAACAACAATGTTGAGCAGTGTTGAAAACAAGATGCCAGTGCAAGAGAGTGAAAAGTTTAAAGAGAAAGTGCCAAAGTAGTTTGAAAAAGAAGGCATGAGTTCCAAAATGCTTGTTTTTTGTTTTCAAAGGATACATGGCAATGGCGAAGATACTTGGTCAAGAGTCGACACAAGTACAAAGAAAGATCAGTTAAGAATCACCATGATGACAATGTGCAAGGTGAGACAATCTTTAAGTTTCCTTTGATTAATGTCCGAGGTAGGAACAAGATGGTTTTTGCAAGACCAACTTTCTTCCCTACAAATTCATGGAAATTGTAGCATGACCGTGTCAACAATAGCAAGAGAAGGTCACAAGAGTTAAGGGAAAAGTTAAGTTTTAGTGAAAAGATCAATTTTATGAAAATGGGATAATTTCAGTGGATAGAGACTAGAAGGGTAAGGGAACATTACCCTCATCCACATGATCAATAATAAAAGATATTTTGGGGTTCAAAATTCTTCTAGTGGGGAGGAATGATCAAGTGCTCAGTATAAAAGCTCAAAAATGAAAGTTCTTAGAATTGATTGGAAACTGAATGACAGTGGAGATCTCGTCGCTAGGAATCTTGCGTAATTCATTTCATCAAAAACAGAGTCTGGATGAAGAAGATAGAACCCGTTGTTTGTTTTCCTAAACAACTAAAAAATTTGTAGAACAAAATAGAAGGATTTGCAGAACAAGACATAAGTGTCACTACAAGATTTGCTAGTTTGGTTTGAAGGTGAAATTTTTTTATAGTTTTGCTCCTAAGGTTGAAGTTGATTTTTTTTAATATATGGATGGACATGCCAACCAGAGGCTAACACGTGGTGCAGCCAGGGGCTGACACGTGCCCCCTCTGGTGGACCCTATCCAAGGTCGAATTGCATCATTATACGTCGAAGGTCAAAACTATGGGTTCATATTACATCAAAGTCCGTTGGCATTACATTTTTCCAAAGTCCGAACTTATATCATATGGGCGCATTTATTCTTATTACAAAGTCCAAGGATATATATATATCTATATATATATATATATATATGGCCCATTATTATTTTATAACCCAAGGTTTGGAGCATAATCTAGTGGCATATAAATGTTCTAAAGTCCGTTGACAAAATTTTATATAGGGTTGGTGGAGGTCGGGGCTCGACCCCGCGACCTCCCCCACAATACTCCACCACCTTACCAACAAGCCACTGCCAACATTCTTAATAGTCTATGCATTCAAATTATACTTATGGTGATATGTAATGAGTAGTGGGGGTTTGGAGGGGGCCAACCCCCTCCCCATGAGACCAAGCCACAATACCGCGAGCGGAGCGGAGTAATAAATGCACGGGATTATGTTATTAAGAGCGGGTTTAATACTTGGTTAAATGCGCTAATCAAGTTATTAATCCAGATTATTATAAACACACTTATGGGCATTAAACCATAGTTATCCCATTTAAAAATCCAGCTTAGAATTAATTAAACAACAGTTAAACTGGTGGAATTTTCGGCGAAACCGCCAATTTAGGAGCTACCCCCAACTTTGGCAGCCCTAACCAGAGTCTTCTCAAGTTTTAGAGGCAGTTTACTAGGAAAATTCGAGCAAATTAGGAGCAAGAAGAATCATTTTTGATAGATTTGGACATTCTGGACTCATTGAAGCACGTTTCAAGAGCTTTAGGTGAATGTAAATAGAAATTGTTGCAATTTTGAGCTAATACAAAGGCCCAATCCATGGAAGTTGGACCAAGGAGATGTAGCCCAGGAGGGGTGAACTCCTTTATCAAAACACTCTGTTAATGGATCAATTGTGATGGTTTGCTGTACTTGTTATTGCTGCTATTCAACATTTGTTTTTAATGTTTTTCTGCTCATGAATCACTCAAAAAAATCAACTTATTTACCTGTTTGACACTCATAAACACCAAGGAAACTTATGCACATAAAGCATAATATCAACAAATAAATTTTTAATCTGAAGATGAAATTAGTACATCAAAACTAAAACTCAAATTTAGATCAAATTTTCCCTCTGATGAAGTATATTTTTCCTCTTTAATAGTGACTCTTTTCTCCATCTTGATTTTAGAATTTTTGGTGATCAAATTAGCTTCCACGCTCACTGCATTTCTCTGCATTTATTCAACAGTTGATGGGTTTATTTCCCTCGAATTATAGGCCATGTCAGGATCGAAACCATCAGGACAATGAAGTAAAGGCTTGGAGGAGGCTTAATATTCTCAGAAATTGAATCATAGATTTTATTGAATCTAACTGTAAAGTCTTGGACAGACTCATTGGGATTCATTTTCAAGGCGTTATACTCAACTGAAATCTGCAATGGATTCTTCTTCTCTTCCCATTTTTCCATAAACAATTCAATCAGCTACTATGAAGTACCTATTAAACCAACTGTGAGAGAGAAAAATCAGTTATTTACGTCTCTTGAAAAACTTTGTGCAATGAGGTGCATCTTGGAATCGTCATTGTCGATCTATTCAAGATCTATGAAATCAATCACTTTGGCAATGTGTTGATAAGCATTAACCTCTGATGTTCCATAAAAAATGGGGAGTATCTTACTATAGTTCTGAGGTAGGATCAACGAAGAAAATATGGCCATGACTAATGGAGGAGGTGGCGGAGGTGCTGATGGAGTGAAAACTTGTAGAGGTAATGATGAAATGAAAGGAAGGGTCGATGATGTAACAATATGAGAAGGTGTAATAACATGTGGTGAAGAAAAATCCTGCCGTTGATATTGGAAATAAGCTATTTCTGAATTTTCTTGAAACTTATCCACCAAAATTTTGAGTTTGTAGCAATTGGACTAGAATTCACTATCAATTTCAGAATAAAAAGACTCAAAAAATGGTGCAAAGGTCTCGAAATTAAAAGGATCAAAGATAGTTTCTGAAATAAGGGTTTCAGACTTAGTCCTAAACAAAGATATTTTAGATTCTAAACTATAAAACAAATCTTCTGAAACAAATCTCGTAGGCAAGGAATTTTTGCAATGAGGTGCATCTTGGCATCGTCATTGTCGAACTATTCAAGATCTATGAAATCAATCACTTTGGAAATGTTTTGATAAGCATTAACCTCTGATGTTCCATAAAAATGGGGAGTATCTGACTATAGTTCTGAGGTAGGATCAACGGAGAAAATATGGCCATGACTAACGGAGGAGGTGGCAGAGGTGCTGATGGAGTGAAAACTTGCAGAGGTAATGATGAAATGAAAGGAAGGGTCGATGATGTAGCAATATGAGAAGGTGTAATAACATGTGGTGAAGCAAAAGCCTGCCGTTGATATTGGAAATAAGCTATTTCTGAAGTTTCTTGAAATTTATCCACCAAACCTTTGAGTTTGTAGCAATTGGACTAGAATTCACTATCAACTTCAGAATAAAAAGACTCAGAAAATGGTGCAAAGATCTCTAAATCAAAAGGATCAAAGATAGTTTCTGAAATAAAGGTTTCAAACTTAGTCCTAAACAAAGATCTTTTAGATTCTAAATTATAAAACAAATCTTCTGAAACAAATATCGTAGGCAAGGAATTTGATTTGACAAGTGGAAGCTCTTCCAACCTTCTGAGACTTGGTTTTATGATTTCTTAAAATATTCTCAGGGTCATTCACAATTGGTGAGGGATTTGGGTCTAGATTTGACCTAGTATGTCTTTTAGGAGCCATCTTAAGATAGGAATTTTGGAATTTGGCTTAGATTTAAGAGTTTAGCCTATTTCGAATGCTAGAGCTTGTCACATACAAGTCCAAATTTCAAAGGATTAAAGAAATATTCCTAGGGAAAGTTTAGCAATCTATCCACGACAACAATGCCAAGAATTTTATCACTCCCCCCAACTTCTCAAGGCTAAAAATGGGACTGAAAAAAGGTAACCACAAACCAGGCTTTAGGCTAGGTAGCTAGCCCTACGAGGACCAGAGTGGGCTCTCTCGTTGTCACTTTTTCAGTAAATGGAATGACTGAGTATCTAATTATCTTAGGATAGGTATGTGAGCCTAGTAAATATGATTTTTTTTTTATGTTTAAAGTGTTGGATAGAAAGGTCAGTGAGAAGGTTGTTTGTAGGGTTTTTAGGACTGAATTCCAAGGTAATTTTGCAGAGAATATGTGAGGCTAGATAGGTAGTTTGAAAGCATGTTTAATAGGTCATTTAGTATAAGATGAAGTAAGATAGATTCTGAATGAACAGTGAGGTGAATTCATTCATTTAGAAGTGAATAGACATATCATGTAAACCTTGCCTATAACAGAGCATGAACATACATGATTTATGCTTATAAACGTACAAGATAAACATATGGAAAGATGTATATGAAAGAATAATATATCATTTAGCATGAATATATAAACATACATAATAAGAAAAAATGCTCCAATGCATACCACAAGATTCTCAATACAAGTTCTGCAAATTTGTCTCTGATTTCATTCCAAAATGATGATTACAAAAGCTCCACTGAAAAATAAGACTATCCAACCTAAAAAAAGACTAAAGAGGGTCTACTTATAGAAAATATGGACTATGAAACCTCATTAGGTTTAAATCCCATCCAAAATGGATCATAAATACACAAAAGGCATTTCCTAGATGGAGGTTAGAAACCATTCCCTGAATTTCAGCTATGAACTAGGAGTGTTTGTCCCTTACTTTAAATTACATATTTTCTCATTATAGGAGGCAAAAAACAACTCAATAACTCTTATTCCAACTCATCAGACAAAAAAACCTCGAATTTGTGACATTTTATAAGCTTGATGAGTCTCCCGAGGAATCCAATGCTGATTTGTAACATTTATGACAGAAGGGTAGCAAAATTTTACAAAAGTGTAGCAGAAGTTTGCAGGCACTTTTGAGGCATTTTTAAGAGTCAAAATACACTTATGAAAAAATGGTCAACTATCTCTGTGTGTCTAGTTTCTACAACATATTTAATTTTGCAAAAGGAACCATGTGAAGACCTTCAAAAATCCATTCTCCAAAGGTTACTCCAAAAGCATAGTAGAGGCTCCAAAAAGGTGGCAAAAACATGAAAAATGAGTGGTTTTTTGGCATTTTCTCCAAAATTAAAGCTTTTCATGCCATGGGCGTTCCTGATATGTAATTTAATCATCCAAATTCATCCATACATGTAAATAAATCATCATTTGGATGCCCCCAAAATAAGCGTAACAAAAGTTTGCTACGCTTCTGTGATGAAGAATTTCCAGAATTGTGCAAAAATCACAAAAAATACCAAAATTGTTCAAAACTTCTCAAAATTGGTTCTATAGCACCTGTGAGTGATGGGCTAAACAACCAAGGAATTTTCAACCAACAATTCCAAGCTATCCTTCTCTTTAAGCTTCATTTGTGCTTCTTTTAGCCTTTTCTTCAATTGTTTTAGCCTTATTTGAGAAATTGTGTTCCTGGTGCGACAATGATTTTCCATGTGTCTTTGAAGTTTATTGTCACTCTTAGCTCTCTTCAAGAGCTTCTCCAAATTTTCATTTACCCTTGATAACCAAATTTCTCTGTCTTGATTGATCTCCATGGCTATAAGCTCATCAAAGGTCAACTAATTAGGTGGATGAGCTAACTGTCTTTTTAGCGAGTCCAACACCCTTTTGAGGCCTCTTGTTTTTGGCCTCCTTGGTTTTGTTTTAGACTCTATGTCCTGCATTTTATCAACATCAATAAAATACTTACATTTACCTTTGTATGCCTCTAGGTCTGGCTTGGGATTGCTTTGTAACATCTGCTTTAATTTCAATTGAAAATTCTTCTGTTGTAAGAAAGTGAATTGAGAATTAGCAATGGAGAACATCCTCCTCAATTCTTATATTTCCTCATCCTTCTCTCTAATGATCTCTTCAACTGATCTGATCTCCACTTGCTTACTACCTAAACCTCCAATGGTGTTGATTCACTATGCTGATGAAAAGGTGTTTCATCTTGATGCATAAAAGGTTGCTCCTCTATTTCACTTTGTTCAACAATGGTGTCAAGTGTAAGAACACTTTTGGCAGACTTAGGTGAAAATATTTGTCTCTTCCCCTTCTCATATGTATGAGTAAAATCAACAACCCTAGGAGCATATGAAAACTGAGTTGTTATGCTAGAAGAGCGAACGTCCATTGGCTATGCTAATGATGTACTATGCAAGATAGGAGGGCTAGTGGTAGGCACTGCTGCTAATCTTTCCAAGAAATTTTCGCAAGTCATGTTAATGGAGGAAAGGTGATGCAATACAATGAGCTTGATCAGACCATGATGAAAAATACTAGGGTGATTATCTTGTTTTCTACTCTAAACCTTCTCAGTCATCTTAATCAAACTCCTGTACTAGTAATGTGGAAAATCAAGTGTTTTGACAGAGGTGAAATGCATAAAAAACCTGATATGGTACCTATACAACATATAAAATATTCCTTCACACGTGAAATACTTCATTATTAACATCATCAAAGGAGCATATTTGTTTCTAAGGTGTCTGAAAGGGAAGAGGTAATCTGGCTCCTCTCTAGCATGAGGCTTGAGAAATTGTTTGTAATCTTCAATGTCTAAATCCATGCCCTTGAACCACTTCTCTCCATAACAAGGAATACTTGTTGCTGAATAAATTAGGTCTATTGATAGGTTTATCTCTACACCTGAAATAGTAACCATTCCCATGCTGAAGTTTGTGGCAAATAAGCTGGTCAATTGAATGTGATATCCTTCCTCCATGATTTTTTCACAGAACCTCAAACATTTAGTCCTCTCAAAACATATTCTGGCCAAGGGTGAAGCATTGAGTTCATGCATTGTGAAGGGTTCTAACCTGATGTGGTGCCCTCCCTTGAATATTTTATTCTCACTCTCCATCTTTTTTATCATTGAAATTATGAAAACCCTAGTATGTTGATGGGATGGTTATATGTAGTGAAATCTGGGAAAACAAATTGTAGGAATAATGTAGGTTTAGAGGGTGAGATGAAGGGTCATGGAGCTAAAGAAAATTCTAGAAAAAATTCAGTAGATTGGGTAGTATGTTAGCTGCATGTTGTGGGTGGAATGAAGTGAAATGGATTTGAGGAAGGTGGTGAAATGATGAAAACACAGGAAATTTCCAATTTCAACACAATGAAAACAATTAGTATAGAGGTGGAGTAGGTTTTATAGGGTGAGATGGATAATTGTGGAGCTAGGGAAAATTCTACAAAAAATTCAGTAAATAGGGTGGCATGCTAGCTCCACATTGTGGGTGGAATGAGGTGAAATGAATGTGAGGAGGGTGATGAAATCAAACAAACACATGAAATTTTCAATTTTAGCTGTGAGAATTTGCTAGAATTTTGGGTTTTATGAAAATGGTTGTTAGGGATGACATGGATGATGGGAGATGAGAGTGTGAGGTGTATGAGAGGTGTAGGGTAGTGGTATATAGCTAGGGTTAGGGTTTATTCAACTGCAATAAGTTATGGTTTTTTCGACTGTAGTCTTCGAATTTACATAAAGAAGTGATAAGATATGGAGAAATATAGAGTAAGCATACAAATCAATAACAAGCTTGATTTGACCATGGGATGCTATGAGAGTGATGACTTATTTTTTTGAGGAATCCAAGGAGTGGTGGTAACAATAATTGAGCTTGTTTGAAGATATTTTAAGCCCAAAACCTAATTCTTCTCTCCCTCCAATAGCGTTGAAGCAATGTACAGAAGCATAAAAACTAGTTGAAAGTGTAACAATTGTCTTTGAAGAAGCATAAGAAATGATGCGCAACACACCCAGAAATGTAACAACTTCTGCGCAACACAACCAAAAATGTAACAAGGCTGCCCATAAGCGTAACAAACACACCCATAAGCATAACAAAGAGGCCAAAAGCAAAAAAAAATCTTCTAAAAGCATAGTAGGAGGCTTTAGGAGCGTAAAAAAAGCAACCCGAGGTGTAGCAAAGTGGTGTTGGAGTGATTTTTTGCCTTGGCTTCAAACCTTTGACCACCTTAGGAGTGAAAATGAAGCAAGAGAGGAGCTCTTGCACATAACAAAAGATAATAATGAATTTGGTTTTCCCTTTATAACCTTGAAATGACTTTTTTTGTCTTGTAATGAAACAATAAGACAAATTTGACTTTTTGAAGCTTTTTGACATTTAAACACATTTTAAAACAAGACAACATGTATTATTTTACCTGTTAAGCATGCTAGCTCCCTTTTAAAGGCTTATGAGTGAAATGAAGGGTGAGTGCCTTATTATGATGATAAATTGGACAGTTTTTCAAAGGCAGATGATGACACCTAGACAATGACCTAGAGGAGGTGGAGTGAAATGACCCTAAACCTTTTAAATGACAATGAAATGATATGAGCTTGAAAGTGATGATGGCCATGGATGAGATGAGGGAGAAATAAATTTGACGTAGACCTCTTCAGTGACCAAAATTATTTTTTGAAAACTTGTTTGAAAAACTAAAAAATTTTGACCTATGAATTTTAGGAAAACAACTGAAAGAGTATTTTTTGATCATTGAAATATTGACACTAACAGGTTCTATTGGACCTTTACTTGGTACACCATGCAACATCTGAGCTGTGGAGTTTTATGGTCCAAAATGAAAACTAGCTCTACCTTTAAAGCCCCCTCTCTGTTACTTGTAATAGGTGCCAATCTAAAATGTGAGAAGGATCATGAAGACACTTACGCAATAATGAAATATGAAATACATTATGTATACGATGAAAAATTGGTGGCAGAGCAAGACGATATGATACAGGTCCAATCCTTTTAATGATATCAAAAGGCCCAAAAAATTGAGGAGAGAGCTTGGATCCTTTTTCAAATTTAATAGAGTTTTTTTGAGGTTTTACTCGAAGAAAAATAAATTCTCCTTCTTTAAAAATACGATCCAGTATATGCATATCAGCATAGCTCTTTTGTCTATCATGTGCCTCCTTTAATATTTTCCTTATATGACATACTTTTTCTTCCATTTCTTGAATCATTTCAGGACCTACCAAGATCCTGTCCTCCAACCTATCCCAACTTAAAGGTGTTCTGCATGGGCTTCCATATAATAGTTCATAAGGTGCCATACCAAGGGAGCGATGATAAATGTTGTTGTATGCAAATTAGACTAAGGAAAGATAATATTCCCACCTAGATTGTTGATCCATTACATACATTCTAAGCATGTCCTCCAAAACTTGATTTACTCTTTCAGCTTGACCATCAGTTTCTGGATGACAAGATGTGCCGAATTTTAATTGAGTTTGGAGGGATCCATGAAAGCTAGTCCAAAATCTTCCTGTGAAAATAGATCCCATTTCTGATATTATTTTCTTAGGAGAACCACGAATTTTAACGATCTCCTTGATAAATACTTGTGCTATTTCAGATGCTTTATAAGTATCTCTAACAAGTATAAAATGTGCACTTTTGGTAAGCTTGTCTACCACCACCAAAATGGAGTTATGTCTCCTGCTTGTCTCGGACAATTCAATAATAAAATCCATAGATATTTCTTACCATTTGGACTTAGGAATGTATGCGTTTGCAAAAAACCTGTTGGATGACCATGTTATGCCTTAACTAGCTGGAATTCCAAGCACATTGCCACATAATTTTCTACATCCTTGTTCATGCCAACCCAAAAGAAAATTTGCTTTAAATCTGCATACATATTTTGGACTCCCGGGTGAGCCATATACACTACACGGTGAGATTCTTTCAAAATGAGTTCACGAACCCCATTTATATCTGGAACAACAATATTCTTCCTAAATCTCACCATACCATCATCATCACAAGAGTACCACTCCATATTTCCTTTTTTAGCCTCTTTCCCACATAGCTCATATCTAATTTCCTTACACCAGTCATCTACATCTTGTGCCCTCAATATGTGTTCCCGTAAATCAATCTTCAATAGTATTACTGAAAATATGCGAGGTCTTAGACTTAGTGCATCCACTACTTTTTTTAATGCACCCTTGATGTAGGTTATATCAAAATCATATTCACTTAGGAGTTCTGACCATCCTCTTTGTCTAGCATTAAGATCACTTTGAGTAAATATATGTTGCAATCCTCTATGATCTATTTTCAATTCAAATTTCTTGCCCACTAGGTAATGTTGCCAAAGCTGCAAGGCATGAACTATAACTGCAAGTTCCAAATCATGGGTTGCATATTTTTCGTCATGCGGCCTTAAATTCCTAGAGGCATAAGAAATTACCCTATCATCTTGTGATAGTACTGCACCCAACCCATATTTTGATGCATCAGGACGTGCTATAAATTACATATCCATATCTAGAACCTTCAATATCAGATTTATAGTCAAATATTGCTTGAGATTGGAAAAATTATGCTCACGCTTATCTGTCCAGTTAAATCTTGCTCCCTTCCTAAGCAAATAAGTGATTGGACTGGCTATTTTCGAAAATCCTTCCACAAATATTCGATAGTATACTGCCATATCCATGAAATTACACACTTCATGCACATTGGAGGGTGCTGGCCATTCTAAAATTGCATCAATATTTGCTGGGTCAACAAAAATGCCTTTGATGGAAATAATGTGTCCAAGATAATGGATTTTTTATTGGATAAAGGAACATTTATACATTTTGGCATAAAGGTTATTTTCTCTTAAACATTACAACACCAATCTCAAGTGTTTCTCATGCTCTTCAGGGGTCTTTGAATAGATTAAGATGTCATCAAGGAACACTTGTACGAATGTATCTAGGTACTTATGAAAACACCATTCATCAGACTCATAAACACTCCTGGAGCATTAGACTGTGAAAATTTCTGAATCTAATAACCATAAATCCTACTGTAGTTAACTGATTTGAATTTCCTACTTGTGTTATTTAATTAGCAAGTTATTTGCATAATTCTTCAGTAAATATTAATGCAAATACACTTCCGCCTACACCAATATACAAATCAAGTTCTGAAAAACAAGATGATACAATCACACAAAGGACACACTTATTTTTGGACTAAACATCCCTAGACAAACCCAATGCGTGAAAATTGGTGCAACATATATGAGAGTTTGGTTATTAAGCAGATTTTTTAATACAACTGGGGTGCCAAATCTGGCTCACCCACAAGAGAAAAATCCCGACAGAAGTACCTCTATTCAGAGACAGATATTTTGGCTGATCAAGTAACAAAATGATCAAACCCCACAGATGACTGTGCTGTCCCTAGTGCTGTGCAGTGACATCTAGTCCTAGCTTTGCACTGAGATTGCGCCACCTCCTCTAGGAGCTGTGTCACCCTCCTCATGAGCCTTCTCAACTCAGAAGTCGATCTGTTGAACTGATTCTTGATTTTCCTCACAGAAACCCTAGTGCTGCCTCTTCAGTGACTGTGTCACTTGTCCAAGCTCTGTGTCACCCTCCCAGGTGCTATGCTATCCCTCCTTGGTGTTGCGCTACCTCTCTGTAATGTATTCTTAGCCTTGGACTGAAGTCCCATTGCCGAACTACCCCACTCTGCACTAGAAACTCACTCCGAAATTCTCAACAATCCACACCCTATAATTTTGATTTAGCTCAAGTGCTGCTCTCAGTGTGTGTATTTTCCATCTGATCCTCAAGGCTTCCTTTATACTTTTCTTGTTGAGAAATCAACGGTCGTGATCAAATCTTTAATCAATAGCTAAGATTAAAACAAACTTGATCCTAGTCACTTAGAAGCTTCTCACTCACATTTACATTAATTATTTTAATTTCCTAAGTTTTAACTTAGGCTCCATTAAAAATAATTAATTCATTAGCAGAATTTTGAGGTCTAAAATGGGACTCCTAAGGAAATTATGAAATAATAGTGGAAATAATAAAATAAGATTTGATTACATCATCAAATTTTAGAGGGAAAAAATAAAAAACTACTTTTTTCAACTCATATTATTAAATTATCTTCCAAAGCTTTTACTCAAGTTTCGAACGAGAGTACTCCTTGGATGCAAAATTTAATTCCTCATCCAAGGAGTACCCATGGTGCATACTTTCGATGGGTCCTGCTAAATGAAAATGATAAATACTTGAAAAACATGATTGCAATCACGTTTTTTTTAATGTATTTCTCATTTTTCGTGTAGCATGGTCCATCGAAAGTACGCAACATGGGTACTCCTTGGATGAGGAATTAAATTTTGCATCCAATGAGTACTCCCACTTGAAATTTGAGAAAAAACTTTGGGAGACAAATTGAAAATACGAGTTGAAAGAGTAGTTTTATTATATTATTATTTTTTAATCTTTTTACCCTTTTACTTGAAAAATGGTGAATCATCCCCCATGGTTGAAATCATCATCTTGAATCCTATAGGTTCTTATAAAGTTTATTTTTGTTGTACATTTTTTTTAGGAGGTCCATTGTTATACAACATTTTGTCACTATCCCTGCAATCCCCAACTCACACATTGGAGGGTCATTTCTATGACCAATAAGCAGTGTCATGCTTTGCAAATACCACCCTTGCAACCCTTTTGATGAAAGAAACATTCTTCTTGTTGACATTTCCCTGAGCAGAGCTGTAAAAATCCCTATTTTTTCCTTGGCGCGAGTAGCCAGTTACAACCTCGCCCCGACAGAGAAATTTAACACTGAGCCCACGCCAGTTGGCGCTGTGTGCCAGTTAGACACCCGCGCCAAGCTATTTATGGAATGTTTTTTAAAAATAGAGGTGGAGGTTCCATTCCAACCACCTCGGGGATGAGTCATTGGGAGTGGTTGAACTGAAACAACCACAGACTCCTTCCTTTAGTTAGTAGTTTTCACCTCCCTTGGAACTCTCCTAAAGGTTAGGACTCCCTCCCACCTTTGTAGGGATCCCAACCTCCTCCTTTTCCTCTATAAAAGAAACTATCTCTTTTAGTAGAAGCTAGCTAAACTGGGAGAATTATACATACTATAGCTAAGCTGCTAGAGAATATAGAGTAAGAAGGATTATGTTGAGAGAGCTTGAGTCGAAGAATTCTGAGAGAGCTTGAGTTCGAATTCCCTGACCAACATTTGAGACGCGCTTCGCCTAAACCCCGCTGGAGGAGACTGCGACGTAAAAGCATCGGTTGTACTCTTCCTTCTATTCATTTATATACATGACTACTGTTTGGTTCCACTATTATGTTATGATGTTTATTTGATGTGATATGTTTATCCCTCTTTGACTGGCTAATAGTTATGAGTGAAACTATTCTATCGTATGTTGTTCTTGTTCTTTGTCCTATGTGCAGGTATCTGAGCATAATAGCGAACGACTTGTGATTTTCCAAGGCAGGAGCGAGAGGCCACTACTCTTTCTATAACGATGACAATGTTGGATTCAAGGTAGGTCAATATACCATGTTTGTTTTTCATTCATTAACTAGGAAGCAACACTTTAGCATGTCCTTTTGTTACTAGACCCACCCTAGGGCTAGAGGGATCGTCTCTGTCTGTAGAGAGGATTTACCTTCATAACAAATTGACGACTCCGCTGGGGATTAGTGCGAGTTTGTCGTGTCATCCTGTTGGGTCAGTTTCGATTTGGTTTAGTTATCTATCTTTTTCTGGTTTGTTTGTTGAGTTTCCATCCTATGTTCAGCTCCAAAGTGTCAAGATTGACCTCTTCTCATTAGCTTAAGGTTTTTCCTCTTTTTCCCATAGGTATCCAGCTTGGCGCAGTTTTTTTGGACAGTCGCGCCGATTGGCGCAGGTTGCTCTTTTAGCACTCGCGCCAACCTCTGTATGGCACGGATTATAGCTTTACAGTTGCGCCAACCCCTGTAGGTTTTGGTTTGACCTCCTTAATGAGTGTTTTGGTCATTTGTTCTTGCTTTTGGGTCATTTTTTAGTGTATTTAAGCCTTTGAGACTATTTTGACTACTGTAGACTTGTTTCTCTCAGTCGTTTGTCTGTTTTCTTGTCAGTGTCATTTAAAACCTTAGGGTTTCTAAGTGTTCTTGCACACTGAGCCTTCTGTTTGAGAACAAGTCTCTTTGATTGTTATCAGTCTTGTTTCGGGTCATTACACTGAGTTTTTCTTGATCCTTTTGTTTTGCTGATTGAATGGTATTTTCGTTTTTTCGATTAGTCCTTCTTCTTCAATACTTTGAGCATCGATTACTTTGCTTGTTTGGGTCGCTTTGGGAAACTCTCTTTTTCAATTGAAAGTTTGCTCCATTAGCTTGCATGTTTTTGTGTCTGTTTTGCTTTGGTTGAGTCATTCAATTTCAAAAACTTTACATTTTTAAAACTCAAACTAGTGTTTTCCATTGAATTAGTACAATGTGTGCTTCATTTTAGTGAAAATTTGAAAAAATAAAAAAAATGTCTTTGCATTCTTTTGTTGCATCGAAAGTGAAACGTTCCTTTACATAACCAGCATTTGTCAATCTAGGAAGGAATTTTGTTTTCAATTAATTGCATTAAGGGCATTAGAAGTTTCTTCGCATATTTTCCTTGCTTTCTTGTTTGAAAGATTTCTATCCTTCTTATAACTAGCATTGATCGAATTGAAATGACGTTCATTTTAATATAGTTTGCATTTAAGAAGTTGATCTCCAAATACGATAGGGCCTGGAAATTGAAACCTAATTCAAGATTAACTTTAATATTTACTCAATGAACCTAAGGCAACATTGAAACCTAATGAAACATTTCTAGTGGTCTAGGCTAGAGACATGTTCCGGTGTCTTAAAACCTAGTAGCTATCGCTCGCCTATTGGCTTCAGACAACACTAGTACAGACTTGTGCTCCCTATACCATCGCGTATATAAAGGGAGGCCCCTCTAGGTTGCAATCCTTTTATCCATAGGAAGCTGAGTCTGCCGCCTTGTAACCATGATACAACGAACACAACATTTGGGGAGACTACCTGAACGTACGTCAAGTCCTTGGTCATTTCTATTTCATTTGATCACCAACGTGTATATGGCAGTTCATGGAAACCTAGTATACGCTCTTGCTTAGAATTCCTAAGAATTCAATTGATCTTTTTGTGACTCTTTAAACAAGAGAAGAGATCATCAAGCACTTGTCCTTTCACGCTCGTTTCAAATTGAAAGTGACTAGAGTCATCTTTTTCCTGTTTCTCGACTCTTAAAACATGAAACAGTGAATTTTGGTTTCAATGTTATAAAATTAATCACCTGCGATTACACGCCCATTAAAAGTTTGTTACTTGGTCTGATTGATTTCCTTGGTTCTTGATTTTGGTACCGTCAATTGGTTATCTCTTTTCCTTCCTGTTCTGATATACAATCAAAGTGGCAGAACATCCAGTTGCGTCGTCCTCACTGCCTCCTAGTGGTGGTTCTTTTTCGGACACTTCTTTAGAAACCCATCAATCCACTAGGTTTGTCGAGTTCTCGTAGCCTATTCTTCCGTCTGTCCAACCCCTTGCTACTCGATCTCTGCTTGATGAGTGTTACACTAAAAACTATCACCTTGAAATTCTGCTGACTGTATGAGCTCATTAATACTCATACATGCCTCCTCTGCAAGTCTTACAACCTTTACTCCTCATGTCAAGTCCTAAAATAGGAGGAAAAACCCTAAAAATATCTGAAACTTTGGGTACGCAGGTAACATGAATCCTGCCTGCGTTCCTAGCTTGGGTACGCAGGTAATACACTGCTTACTTGTGTTCCAGAACATATTTTTCCTTTGAAATGCCTACGTACCCTCCTCAAAGTTAAAAAAGCGAGAAAGTGAAGTCAAAAAACTGATTTGAGGTCAATTCTAAAAGGTTCTAGATGAGAATTTTTGGGGATGAGTACACTTTAGTAAGGTGCATGTATCCCACACCTTAAGGAACTAATCCCTTGATGTGAGGAGCCTATCCCTTTGAAGGAGGATTATATCCCTTCAAAGGTGGAACCCTAACCTCCTCATCTTCTTTATAAAAGGAGGCATTGGGTAGCCTCAAAGGGAGTTCAAGCTTTATGGGTGATTGAGTTGAAGTGCTGTTGAGATTTAGACTTCTTTCTGTTGAGCTTTTGAGAGGAAAGATCACGTACCTCTTTATGCTCCTGGAGGAAGAGTGCAAGAATTATCAAAGTAGAGGAGACTCCTGCTTCGGACCCCGGGAAGGCCTTTCAAACATCAAGGCTAAGGTTGTAAGGTTCTTCTGTTATTTTAAGATTAATACAATCAAGTTTTGTTTTTCTCAATAAATTTTCGTTCGATTGTTTATTTCAATAAGTTGTCGTTTGATCATTTATTTCATAGATTCCTTGATCACTATGATAGGTATGTTTTATAATTATTTGTTATACAGGTGCTATTTAATATTTGCTTGTTTGTGGATACAGGTCGATGAAAGACGACACTTTGTTGCGACGAAAGACGACACTTTCTTGTGACGAAAGAACTCTTGTTGCGACGGAAGGAATATTGATGCGACGGAAGAAATACGACCGCAAATAAGAATTTGGATCTAAGGTAGGATCTGTTATCACTCAGGTTTTCCTAGAAGTTGTGTAAGAGGAAAGTATACCCGAGGTAACCACAAACCAACCTTTTAGATGCAGAATCTAGCCAATCTGCATCCAGAGAGGGCTCTCTCTTTATAATTTATCTTTGTTCTTAGAAGGTTTTAGGCTAGTTATAGATTCAAGAGTTTGTTTTGGGAAAATGGTGGAATCCACAAACTAAGGGAAAGGTTGAGAGCTTTCAGTCCATTGGGCTATGGAGTCAAAGGATGGATTTACTGGATTTCTATTCTAAGCACAAGATGGTATTACAGGGCAAGATAGCTAGACAGAGAAAAATCCTTAAAATTTAAAAGTGGATGGAATGATCTTGAAGGGATGAAAGGCAGCTAAGAATCTTTCACCATGTTCAAAAGAAAGAAGTGAAATGACTACAAACAAAGAGCAATGAAGAATTCTTTATTATAGTAATCAACAGTGTTTAAATTAGTAAAGCAAGAGCATTTAAGAATTCATGCTTATAACTAATTTAGAAGAAAACATCAAGAATAATAACATTTGAAAACAGAGTACAATTAAGCAAATTTTGTTTCAATCTTTTATGTAAATTATTCAGAAACGGATATGATGGTATTATAGACTAATATAAAATTTCAGACAAAGGGTAGAAAAACTTATTGAACTGTAGTCCAACACATGAATCCTGCAACAAGTCCAGTGCTTTAAATCGTCATCCAGTAAGCCACAAGTAAATTTCTCCAAAAGCTTTTATTCCGAAAAGTCTCAATGTTACAGCTGAGTAATAGAATCCA